>JBBGZY010001961.1:325000-406454 GCA_037952925.1 Lithobates clamitans | reverse complement strand
CGCCATCACTGGCCTAGGCCATCTTTATGTAGAGCAACAATTCTTTTTCTTTTCAGATCCTCAGAGAGTTCTTTTGCCATGAGGTGCCATGTTGAACTTCCAGTGACCAGTATGAGAGAGTGAGAGCGATAACACCAAATTTAACACACCTGCTCCCCATTCATACCTGAGACCTTGTAACACTAATAAGTCACATGACATCGGGGAGGGAAAATGGCTAATTGGGCCCAATTTGGACATTTTCACTTAGGGGTGTACTCACTTTTGTTGCCAGCAGTTTAGACATTAATGGCTGTGTGTTCAGTTATTTTGAGGGGACAGCAAATTTACACCGTTATACAAGCTGTACACTCACTACTTTTACATTGTAGCCAAGTGTCATTTCTTCACTTAAAGCCAAGACTTTTAATGAAATTGGAACACCGGAGGTCCGGATGCGTTTCCTGGGCTTCCCGATTACATGATTGGTTGTCACTGTGTTCGAGCTCATTTTACTGGCTCCCGATCATGAAGTGACCAGGAGCTGTCGGTGACGGTACGGTTAAAAGTGTTAGGGGCACATGATTGGAAGCGTCGCCATCATAAAACAGCAATGCCGGCTGTATGTATGCAGCAGCACAGCATTAAAGCTCACTGCTGTGCTGACACTCATACATGCGTACGGCTAGCGTTGGGGCCCTGTTCACCGGAAGCGCTTCAATGCTGGACACTTGGAAGCTCATCGCTCAAAAAAAGTGCATTAGCTTCTTTTTTTGGTTATGTTTTTGCGTTTTTCTTTCCCTAATACATTTTAATAGGAGCACCTGAAGAAGTGACTAGTAACTAGATTTCTATTGGCTGAAAAAATAAAAAAATATAAAATCGCTGAAGCTCTCAAACCCCCCAAACACTCAAGTATTAATGGGGCCTACATTCTTGCAATTCAGCAGGTTCAACCCTGCTCGTTTAATTGGGGGGGGGGGGAGGGGGGAAACAAACAAAGACTAATCTATTGGCTGCTTTAGGGGTTATAGAGTGGTCTGGGCAAAATATTTTTTCTAAATCTGCAGCTGTCCCTAAAGTTATCTCTGGCGATCCTGCCATGAAGGTCCTTGTCCAGGCACTTCCTGTTATAGGGTGACAAACGCTCTATCCCTGTCTTCCAATTGTGCTCCCGGGTTGTCACCCCGTTGCACAGGCCATTTCAACACGCATTGCACAGACGTGGTCCGTGGTTGTCACCAGCAGGGAACCCGCCCTGAGAGAACCTCCATACAGCCATCGCTGGAGGGCATGTCAGTCAGCAAATGGCTGCAAAGAGTCTGCAGGAGATCAGCAGCTCTGAGATGTAACCATGGATGACAAATAAGTTAAAACCTTCAATAAAAAGGATAAGCAATTGTTCGGTGCGTTTAGCAAGGTAAATGGCATCCAGTTAGGATTTAATAGTCCGTTTTTTAAATGCTTTTTTGCTTTCTGGTTTTGGTTTCCCGTGCTCAATAAACCAAATTTTAAGGATCCCCCTGGGAGCCCTCGTCTTAAAAAGTAGCATCAGTCACATAAAAACGGATCGCTTCAAGCGCCGGAAACTCGCCAATTTACTCTCTGCCATAAAGTTCCCTTCGCTATCTGATGTTACTGGTGCATATATACTATGTGTATGTATGTTTTATATATATATATATATATATATATATATATATATATATATATATATATATATATATATATATATTATATATATATATATATATACACACACACACACACACACACACACACACACACACACACACACACACACACACACACACACACACACACACACACACACACACACACATATATATTTATATATATATATACACACATATATTTATATTTGGAAATTACCGTATATAATATCTATCTATGTGTGTGTGTGTATGTATGTGTATATATATATATATATATATATTAAACACATATACAGAGATATAGATGGATATTATATACGGTAATTTACCGTAAAATTTATTCTATATATTTGTAAATTACCGTATATAATGTATCTCTCTATGTGTCAGTGTTAATTTAATCGACTAAAATACGTCTAAAACAATTGAGATGACTAAAACTAAAAGCCATTTTAGTCAAAAGACTATGACTAAAACTAAATTGCAATTACTGAAATGTACTGGAGATTTTAGTCGACTAAATATGACTAAAACTATTGTAGAAGACTAAAATGGGATTAAAACTAAAATGCCATTTTAGCATTTTAGTCCTAAGATTAAAATTAACACGTGTGTGTGTGTGTGTGTGTATATATATATATATATAATGTATATATATATAGTGTGTATATATATATATATATTGTGTGTAAAATATATATTTATATTACACAAATCTCTCTCTCTCTCTCTCTCTCTCTCTCTCTCTCTCTCTCTCTCTCTCTCTCTCTCTCTCTCTCTCTCTCTCTCTCTCTCTCTCTCTCTCTCTCTCTCTCTCTCTCTCTCTCTCTCTCTCTCTCTCCGTGTGTATATATGTAAAGCCAACAGAATGGTCTGATTACCTAGTATCGGTTTCAGTGTACATTGTAGATGATCTGCATCATGTGACCCATGCGGAATTCAGGAAGGGGTTGGGGGGGGGGGGGCAGTGCACAGATGGTTAATAATTAGCAGGGTCCCTGTGCCTTGCATTCCTCGGGTCGCTTGTCACTGCCTGTGTCACAGTCTAAGAATTTGGCCTCCCCAGCCAGCCACGGGGACCCAGCGCCTCCTCTGGGGAGGGTGGGGAAGGGGCACAGCTGGATAGGTGGAGTGGTGATGATGCAGCTGTTTCCAGACCTTTTAGCACAGAGGGAAGCATCGGGCCCCGCTCTGTGAATGGAGCACCGCTCTAGAAACTCGTATGGCATTCGGATTGATCCTCAGATTCTGAGTAACATAGAAGTAAATCCTACTTGGCTGACTGCGCAGAATAACCTCCTTGTATTTTATTGTATTGTCTCCCCTTTTTATATTGTAAAGCGCTGTGCAAACTGTATAAAAATAATAATAAATTATTGCTCTTTTTTTAAGTAAGGTAAGTAATCGGCCCCCCTCGCCGCCACATTTCAGTGCCACTGGTCTCCTGCAAACTCTTTGCAGCTACTTCTGTCTGCATGCGCTCCAGTGATGGCTGCATGACATTTCTCAGAGCTGGCTGATGGTGACAACAGTGGACCGTGCCTGTGTGTTGTGTATTGTGTGTTGTGTTTTGAAATGGTCACTTGTAGAATGTCAGAAGTCCCATGAGGCAGGGTGACAATGTAGGAGCAGAACTTGTGATAAAGCGGGGTCCCCCCCCCCATAAGAGGAATTGCCTAAACCAAGGACCTTCCTGGCAGGATCACTATCTGGAAGGCTGCAGATTTAAAATGTATTTAGATAATCTTAATAATAATAATAAACAAAAATAAAAATATTATTGATTAGATTTATTATTTTTGTTGTATTCAGTTCGCATTTGCAGCGCTTTACAAATCATATACTGAAGAAGAACAAGAATCAATGAAAATAATAAATATAAAAAAATTGGTAACAATAATGCGTTTTATGTTTGTATAATCATCATTTTAGTTTTTTTAAATATTTACTACTACTTCTTATTGGTTATATTTATTATTTGTGTATTATTATTATTTATTATTATTATTATTATTATTATTCAGAATTTACAGTGAGGGAAAGTATTTGACCCCCTGCTGATTTGGTACGTTTGACAAAGAAACGATCCGTCTATAATTTTAATGGTCGGTTTATTTTAACAGTAAGTGACAGAATAACAAAAATATCCAGAAAAAGCAAAGTTTTTTATAAACTGATTTGCATTTTAATGAGTGAAATAAGTATTTGATCCCCTATCAAGATTTCTGGCTCCCAGGTGTCTTCTATACAGGTAACAAGCTGAGATTAGGAGCACTCTCAAAGGGAGTGCTCCTAATCTCAGCTTGTTACGTGTATAAAAGACACCTGTCCACAGAAGCAATCAATCAGATTCCAATCTCTCCACCATGGCCAAGACCAAAGAGCTGTCCAAGGATGTCGGGACAAGATTGTAGACCTACACAAGGCTGGAATGGGCTACAAGACCATCGCCAAGCAGAGGGGGACAACAGTTGGTGGGATTTTTCCCAAATGGAAGAAACCCAAAATAACTGTCAATCTCCCTCGGTCTGGGGCTCCATGCAAGATCTCACCTCGTGGAGTTTCAGTGATCATGAGAACGGTGAGGAATCAGCCCAGAACTACACAGGAGAATCTTGTCAATGATCTCAGCTGGGACCATAGTCACCAAGAAAACAATTGGTAACACACAAAGCCGTGAAGGACTGAAATCCTGCAGCCCTCGCAAGGTTCTCCTGCTCAAGAAAACGCATGTACAGGACCGTCTGAAGATTGCTAATGAACATCTGAATGATTCAGAGGAGAACTGGGTGAAATTGTTGTGGTCGGACGAGACCAAAATCAAACTCTTTGGCATCAACTCAACTCGCCGTGTTTGGAGGAGGAGGAATGCTGCCTATGACCCCAAGAACACCATCCCCACCGTCACACATGGAGGTGGAAACATTATGCTTTAGGGGTGTTTTCCTGCTAAGGGGACAGGACAACTTCACAGCATCAAAGGAACGATGGAGGGGGCCATCATCTAAATCTTGGGTGAGAACCTCCTTCCCTCAGCCAGGGCATTGAAAATGGGTCGTGGATGGGTCTTCTAGCATGACAATGACCCAAAACACACGGACAAGGCAACAAAGGAGTGGCTCAAGAAGAAGCACACTAAGGTCCTGTGGCCTAGCCAGTCTCCAGACCTTGATCCCATTAAAAATAATTGGAGGGAGCTGAAGGTTCGAGTTACCAGACATCAGCCTCGAAACCTTAATGACTTGGAGAGGATCTGCAAAGAGGAGAGGGACAAAATCCCTCCTGAGATGTGTGTAAATCTGGTGGCCAACTACAAGAAATGACAACAAGAGTCTCTCTACCAAGTCCTGTTTTGCGAAGGGGTCAAATACTTATTTCACTCATTTAAAAGCAAATCAATTTATACCTTTTTTGTCCAAAAATTAGATATTTGTGCGCACTAAAATTTAAGTGTGTGTTTAATTTTAGATTGTAAGCTGTAACGAGCAGGGCCCTCTGATTCCTCCTGTATTGAATTGTATTGTACTTGTACTGTCTGCCCTAATGTTGTAAAGCGCTGCGTAAACTGTCGGCGCTATATAAATCCTTTATAATAATAATAATAATAATAATTAAAAAAAAAAAAAAGATTTTGATATAGTTGCACAAATAGATTCAGCATAAAAAATTGCAACATTTTATCCCCACAGGGTCTCTGCTTTCAGGAAATCTATAATGTTTTGGGGGGTTAGGAAATCCTCAGCCCTAAAAATGTACATTTTTATACAAAAAATAAATAAATAATAAAGCTCTGGCAGCGAAAGGGTTAAATCCGTTGAGTAAGATTTGGGTTCATAAAAACTTTTCACGCCCTCCATTGAACAGGCTTTGATCCTACAAGACAAGTTCTCCTCCTAAACAATGTTCCCCGTCTGGCGGGATCACGGCGCTTCCCATTGACTCTCACAATGGGATGAAGCCAGTAATCATTAGCTCACTGACTCATTTTGTTGTAGTTTTCCAAATAAAAAAAAAAAAAAAAGAAGTAGTTTTCACTGGCTTTTAAAAGCTGTAGCGTGACCCCGTTGTAAAATTCTCCCGGTCTATTCAGTGAAGTGCAGCACAAAGGCTACAAAGGGTTCCTGAGCCGCTACTATTATATTGACTGACGAAACCTTCGTGTCGGACAATAGATGCCAATTTCCCTCTCCATCACTAAGGGCTGTAAAAGTGCTGGAGGAAAGCTTTGAGCGGCTTCAGCTTCACTGCTAATTATCTTCAGAAGAGTAAGTGCTGGGTCATGAACCGCCATCTCTCTTGCCCACGCGTTTCGTACGTTTTGATCTCCCTTTTTTTTTTTTTGTAGAGCTTTTAGCAGCTTTGTTGAAGCCCAGTTGAACTTTCTGCTTAAATCGGCGAGGTGCTTTTCAGGTGCATCGAAACAAACGTCGTGCAAAATCCGTGTATTCTTTAGTAAAAAAAAAAAAAATTTGTCCCTTGCCAGCTTTTGTTGCAGAGAAGGATCCTTGCTCGATGTGTGGAAGCAGTGGTCTTCTCTGCAGAGGTATGGCATGTCCCTGGCTGAGTCAAGACCTTCTAGCCAGGCAATCAATCAGCAAAGTTCATGTGTCATGCTGATTGGCTAGCTCTAGCTCGAAGTCTCTAAGGGTTGTACTGGACCTGGCAGTGGACAGGCCTTACAGTGCTTGTAGGATCCCTAATGGAACCTCCAAAGATACTTGCAAGGTCATGGCGGCTCTTCCAGGATCCCTACCAGGGCTATTGATGGGACGTTTTGGGAGAAGCTGTTTGATGGACCAAATTCACTTGACTATCTTACTGAATTGGTCTATGTCTTCCACGTTCCCACCTGGCCCCTCCTACCTGCAATTGATGTCACTGCTCCATATAGATTTTCCGCCTTTTGGGACCTCGGTGCACATGGTATTTTTTCGGCTGTATCTGGGTCTCCAGACTCCAGCTGAGTTTGGTGTGATTGGGGATCGTATCCCCTTACGACACTCAAAACCTTTTCCCATCTTTATCGATTCAAAATTGAAGCAACAAACCATGTGGATGTGGTGTTAGGGGGACTTTACGCGACGTGGTCTTTCCTTTTTGTTTTTTAACCAATGTGGATGTTTTGATATATATGCAAATTACCAGAATATATTATATTTCCTGTGAAAGCCCCTGATGGAGACGGCATTCATCTCTGAAATGCGTTGGGTTCAGGAAGCTATATCTTTTCTTAGCGTTTTTTTTTTTTTTTTTTTATTTATACATCCACGTTCATGTGCAATATTCTATATGTGTTTTTCGATAAATATTTGATATTTTTTCTATTACTGTTTGTGTATGTGGTAGTGCCAGTAAAGTCCAACCCGTAGGGGGTTCCTCCTTGTTCCTTGATAAATTTGAGATGTGGCACACCTTTCTTGAGTTCTCCATATCAGAAACCCTTTTTCATTAGGGTTCCTGGCAGGATCTTCACTGGCTCTTCTAGGACAGTGGTTCTCAACCCTGTCCTCAAGTACCCTCAGCAGGCCATGTTTTGGGAAATTCTCTTAGATAAAATGGCTGTCCAAAATACCAAGCCATTGACTCGGATTTAAAGCACCTGTGCAAGATAAAGGAAAAACCTGCAAACGTGGCCTGTTGGGGGTACTTGAGGACAGGGTTGAGAAACTCCTGTTCTAGGATACCTTGCATCCTCCCTGTCAAGGTTTCCAGGATTCTGAAGACCTCCAAGACTTCCAGAGTACCCATAAATGATGCTGGATGTGTCCTCTGACCAGAAGGGTATTTTAGCTCTAGCCTTTGAAGTGCTACTGTTGTCTCTACCCGAGAGCCTAAGTGCTGTAATACTTACCAGCTTATGACCAGCTGCCTGTTTGTTGCCAAACTGGATCTACCTGATTACTCTCTAGCCTCCCTCCTGCTTCGGCCCATGCCAACTGACTACTTTGTTGTCTGCTGCCTGTCTCAACCTCTGCCTGAAACTGACTACTTTCTTGCCTGCCTTTGCCAGGACATGACTGCTCTGCCACCTGCCATGACCTCTGCCTGGACCTGACTACTGTCTCTCTTGACACCTGCTTTGATCCATGCCTGGGACCTGATTACTCTCTTGCCTGCTGCCTGCCACAAGCCCTTCCTGGACCTGACTACTTTCTCGCCTGCCACCTTCGACTGCTGCTGGGACCTGACTACTGCCTGCTATAACCTCTGCCTAGACCTGACAACTCTCTTGCCTGCCAAGACCTCTGCTTGGACCTGATTACTGTCTCTCCTGCCCCCTGCTTGGGACCTGACAACTCTCTTGCCTGCCAAGACCTCTCCCTGGACCTGATTACTGTCTCTCCTGCCCCCTGCTTGGGACCTGATTACTCTTGCCTGCTGCCTGCCACAACCTCCGCCTGGACCCGATTTACTGTCTCGGCTGCCACCTTCCTCAGCTGCTGCCAGGACCTGGCTACCGCCTGCTATAACCTCTGTCTAGACCTGACTACTTTCTTGTCTGCCAAGACCTCTGCCTGGACCTGACTACTGCTTTGATCCCTGATTACTCTCTTGCCTGCCACAACCTCCACCTGGACCTGAATCCTATCTCAAGATGCCACCTTCCTCAACTGCTGCCGGGACCTGACTACCACCTGCTATAACCTCTGCCTAGACCTGACTATTCTCTTGCTTGCCAAGAACTCTGCCTGCACCTGACTACTGTCTTTCCTGACACCTGCTTTGAACCCTACTTGGGATCTGATTAATCTCTTGCTTGCCACCTGCCACAACCCCCACCTGGACTTGATTACTGTCTTGCCTATTGCCTGTTATGGCCCCTGTCTAGACCAGGGGTCTCCAAACTATGGCCCTCCAGTTGTTCAGGAACAAAAAATTCCCATCGTTTCTGTGAATGTCAGAGTTTTACAATACCTCCATGGGAAGTGAAGTTCTGCAACAGCTGGAGGGCCATAGTTTGGAGATCCCTGGCCTAGACCTAACTACTCTCTTGCCTGCCACCTGCTTTGGTCCCTACTTGGGACCTAATTACTTCCTTGCTTGCTGCCTGCCACAACCATTGCCTGGACCTGAATACTGTCTTGTCTGCTGCCTGTCTTGACCCCAGCTGGGATCTGACTACTGTCCTGCCTATTGCCTGCTATGACCTCTGCCTAGACCTGACCTGTCTCTGCGTTCCCTTGGCTGCTGCCTGCCAAGACCTAAAACTGGTCACTTAATTTAATTGTGTAATCACCTCTTTCGATATACAAATTTATTCAATTTTAATGATTTTACGCTGTATGCTGGGTGTACAGATTGTAACGTGTGGCACTTGGATATCTCTTACCCGGTCAGCAGATTGCTGGACAAATTGTACAGAAACTTTGGAGTGTTCTTCAGATTCCTGACATCCAGCTTGAAGTAGTCCTGGCACAGACGGGCGCTCTTCTGGGGTGTTGGCAGAAGTCTGTTGTTTTTGGGTATCTCGAGTTACTAAAATTTATACCAACCCAACCACTAACATTTAAATATGGACATGGAATTTCGAAAACCAACAGTCAATTTTTCTAAACCTCCATTCAAAGACTATCTGGTGATCCTGCCATTAAAGGCACTTCCTGTTTTAGCGTGACAACGTTCTGTGCCTATTTCCCTATTGTGCTCCTGGGTTGTCACCATGTCACATGAGCTTTCATGGAGACCTACAAACTGGTCATTTACACAGACATGGTCCACTGCTGTCACCATCAGGAAGCCCACCCTGGGAAATATACATTGCCTTGAAAAAGTATTCATACCCCTTTTAAAGTTTTCCACTTTTTTTTTGTCATGTTACAACCAAAAACGTAAATACAACACAAAGTGGCACATAATTGTGAAATGGAAGGAAAATGATAAATGGTTTTCAAAAATGTTTACCACTAAATGTGAAAAGTGTGGCGTGCATTTGTATTCAGCCCCCTATACTCTGATAGCCCTAACTAAAATCTAGTGGGACCTATTGCCTTCAGAAGTCACCTAATTAGTAAATAGTCTCCACCTGTGTGTCATTTAATCTCTGTATAAATACAGCTGTTCTGTGAAGCCCTCAGAGGTTTGTTAGAGAACCTTAGTGAAGAAACAGCATCATGAAGGCCAAGGAACACACCAGACAGGTCAGGGATAAAGTTGTGAAAAGTATAAAGCAGGGTTAGGTTATAAAAAATAAATAAATAAATAAATATCCCAAGCTTTGAACATCTCACGGAGCTCTGTTTAATCCATCATCTGAAAATGGAAAGAGTATGGCACAACTGCAAACCTACCAAGACATGGCCGTCCACCTAAACTGACCTGCCGGCCATGGAGAACATTAATCAGAGAAGCAGCCAAGAGGTCCATGGTAACTCTGGAGGAGCTGCAGAGATCCACAGCTCAGGTGGGAGAATCTGTCCACAGGACAACTATTAGTCGTGCATTCCACAACTCTGTTCTTTATGGAACAATGGCAAGAAGAAAACCATAAGAAGTCCTGTTTGCAGTTTGTGAGAAGCCATGTGGAGGACACAGCAAACATGTGGAAGAAGGTGCTCTGGTCAGATGAGACCAAAATTTAACTTTTTGGCCTAAAAGCAAAACGCTATGTGTGGCGGAAAACTAACACTGCACATCACCCTGAACACACCATCCCCACTGTGAATCATGGTGGTGGCATCATGTTGTGGGGATGCTTTTCTTCAGCAGGGACAGGGAAGCTGGTCAGAGTTGATGGGAAGATGGATGGAGCCAAATACAGGACAATCTTAGAAGAAGACCTGCTAGAGTCTGCAAAAGACTAGAGACTGGGGCGGAGGTTCACCTTCCAGCAGGACAACGACCCTAAACATACAGCCAGAGCTACAATGGAATGGTTTAGATAAGTGGTTCTCAACCTGGGGGTCAAATGGTGAGTTGCCAGGGGCCACCGAATCCTGGGCTGTTCCTAAAGCCTGCACAGCTCTCCCAGCCTTTTTGCAGCCGCCCAGTGGGGCTGTCCCTGGAGCCTGTTGCTGCCTAGCTGGGCTGTTCCTGGAGCCCATGGCCGCCCATTCAGTTCACGGCATGGGTGGGGGGCAGAGACTAGAGGTCAGCTGACTGGTGAGGAATATGAAGTGGGAGGGGCTGGAGGAGACCCTATCGACTCATTTTGACATAGGTGTCACTGCTGTGAGACACCACAGATCTGGAGACACAGTGAAGCCAGAGACACAGTGAGTAACACTACCGGTGATTAGAGTTGCCATTAAAAGTCCCCACTACAGTTCTCAGATCAGCAGATGACCTTCATCAAGAGCACCTAAGTTGGCTGATCCCAACTCCCCCGCCAGCACTGCCGCCGATCCTGGCTCCCCCGCCAGCACTGCCGCCGATCCCGGCTCCCCCGCCAGCACTGCCGCCGATCCCAACTCCCCCCGCCAGCACTGCCGCCGATCCCAACTCCCCCCGCCAGCACTGCCGCCGATCCCAACTCCCCCCGCCAGCACTGCCGCCGATCCCAACTCCCCCCGCCAGCACTGCCGCCGATCCCAACTCCCCCCGCCAGCACTGCCGCCGATCCCAACTCCCCCCGCCAGCACTGCCGCCGATCCCAACTCCCCCCGCCAGCACTGCCGCCGATCCCAACTCCCCCCGCCAGCACTGCCGCCGATCCCAACTTCCCCACCAAGGAGTAAGAGGAGGAATAAAAATAGAGAATACGTGGAAGGGAGAGGAAAGGGGGGGGGGGACAAAGAAAAAGAGAGAGAGAAAATAAGAGAACAAGAAAGATGGCTAGAGAGAGGGATGGGGGGGAAAAAACTAATTAGGATAAAGAGAGATAAAAGGGAAAGAAAGGAGAACAAAGAGAGAGAGTGGTACATCCTAAAATGTACCATGAGGGGTTTTAATACTGTACGAGTGGAAGGGACTCGGGGAGCGCTAAATGTCCGTGGGTTAAGGACGCAAGTTACTTGTTTTGCCTTGGGTGCCGACAACCCACACTACGAGAATAATTTTACTGTTAGGGGTCCCCACAACTTGGGAAATTTTATCCAGGGGTCACGGCACTAGAAGGGTTGAGAACCACTGTTCTGGATTAAAGCATATTCATGTGTTAGAATGGCCCAGTCAAAGTCCAGACCTAAATCCCATTGAGAATCTGTGGCAAGACTTGAAAATTGCTGTTCACAGACGCTCTCCATCCAATCTGACAGAGCTTGAGATATTTTGCTAAGAAGAAGAATAGACAAAAATGTCACTAAAACGCGCTGAGTTGCTGCTCCCCCCCCACCCACCCCACTCTTTGCTCATTGGATCACTGGCTGTGACTGACAGCAGTGGGAGCCAAAAGCTCCATGTTGCTGTCTTAGCCAGTGAGGAGAGGGAGATCTGGGACAGCTGAGGCTCTTGTGCACATCGCTGGATCGAGAGGGGGGCTCAGGTGAGTATTGGAGGGGGGTGGAGCTGCACACAGAAGGTGTTTGATTTATTTATTTATTTATGTATTACCTTTTATGCATAGAATGTAAAAAAAAAACCTTCAGCCTTTACAACCACTTTAAATCTGACCTCCGACCTCCCCTTCAGTCTTGCACAGTTGTACCGGCTCCTCTCCTCGACTGAAACGGCTTCCTCTGATTTCATCGCACACTGTGAGCTTCTCACAGTGTGCATTAAAAGCTGCAGCAAGTCAGATGGAGCCCGTCTCATTTTTTTAGGCTGGAAGACATCCAGCATCAGCTAGCTCTTCCTCCCCAACATGACTATCCCTGGTCCATTCCTCATTCATTGGATCTCAGTTCTATAATTTTTATATAATATAAATATATAAATATATATAATATAAAATAATAAGCTCCGCATCACATGTAAGCGTTATCCAGGGTGATCTGCATGCAAATTGAGCCCACTCTTCCAGAAGGACTCCCTCCCATCACAGCATTTTAGGTCTTTGCATAACTCCTCCTTCAATGCCCTGCATACATATCTATGTAAATGCCTTTTTTTTTTTTTTTTTGTATGTGGTCACATGACCACAAAGCCCCTCTGTGTAAAAGTGCAGTGTCTGCTGGGAGAGAACTCTTCCCCTGCCAGCAGTGAAGCCTGTTTATTACAAAGTTCTGTGTAATTCAGCCCCACTGCAAAATTAAATGAACTGTCCAATTTATTAAAGTTTAACAGAAAAAAAAAGCGAGAAACCATGGAAGACATTGTGCAGTGTCTGTACAGCAGAGCTCAGCCTGTGAGGCATAAGAAGTAGCACAATCATATAGTTGTGCTGCAGTGCTCATGTGCTATGAAAGTGACATGCTGATAGGAGGAGAGAGCAGAGTGACAGGTGACCTCATTAGCCTGCCGTTTCTCCTGTTTACTGTCCAATCACAGGCTGAGGGAGGGGAAAGACCTGTAAGCGCTCAGCAGGCCATAGAGTAGAAAAACAAACAATCTCTCAAAACAAAAATTAAAGTTAACCTCATGTGACAGTCCCATCCTTTTTTTTTTTTTTTTCCAACACTGACTTTTTATTTTTTATTTTTTCTCTTGATCAATTTCTTTAGCTCATGCACAGTTTATTTAATTTTTTTTTATTTTTAGTTTATTATAATTTCATTATAATATTTTATTTTACATTTTATTATTATTTTATTTATTAGATTTTTATATTTAGTTTATTATAATTACATTTTTTTTAGTTTATTGTTATTTATTAGATTTTTATATTTATTATAATTACAATTATTTTTTTTTTGAGTTTATTATAATTTCATTTTAATGTTTAATTTTATTTTAATTTTATTTGTTAGATTTTTATATTTAGTTTATTATAAATTTAATATTTAATTTTATTTATTAGATTTTTATATTTATTATAATTTTTTGTTTATTTTTTTTATTTTATTTTACATTTCATTATAATTGTATTTTCTTTATTAGATTTTTATATTTAGTTTATTATAATTAAATAATAATAATAAACTAAAAAAATTTAATTATAATAAACTAAATATAAAAATCTAATAAAGAAAATACAATTATAATGAAATGTAAAATAAAATAAAAAATTAAATAACAAAAAAAAATGTAATAATAAATATAAAAATCTAATAAATAATAATAATAAACTAAAAAAATTTATTAGATTTTTATATTTATTATTACATTTTTTTTTTGTTATTTAATTTTTTATTTTATTTTACATTTCATTATAATTGTATTTTCTTTATTAGATTTTTATATTTAGTTTATTATAATTAAAATTTTTTTAGTTTATTATTATTATTTATTCGATTTTTATATTTATTATTACATTTTTTTTTGTTATTTAATTTTTTATTTTATTTTACATTTCATTATAATTGTATTTTCTTTATTAGATTTTTATATTTAGTTTATTAAAATTACATTTTTTTAGTTTATTATTATTATTATTATTATTTATTAGATTTTTATATTTATTAGAATTACAATTTTTTTCTTTTGAGTTTATTATAATTTCATTTTAATGTTTAATTTTATTTGTTAGATTTTTATATTTAGTTTATTATAAATTTAATATTTAATTTTATTTATTAGATTTTTATATTTATTATAATTTTTTTTTTTTTTTAATTTTTTTTTTATTTTACATTTTATTATAATTTTCTTTATTAGATTTTTATATTTATTTTATTATAATTACATTTTAATTTTTTTTTTTTTTTTTTCCTGGAAAAAGTCCCCTATTAGCAATCAGAAAATCCTTCGTTCTGGGGGAAAAAAAAAAAAAGAATTTGTTCAATCAGTTGGCACAAAAACCGCCTGTCGCAAGGACCAGACTAATTATGTGAAAAATTGAATTTTCTCTCACTCTTCTATGGCTTGCTTTACTTTTACTGAAGCTGATCTAATCAGTTTTCCTTCCCTGCCAGGCTGGGCAGTGCACTGTAGCAGAGCTGTTTAAATCTCAGGACTGGATGGACTGATGTAAACCGTTTTGGACCCCCCCGTATTACAGATTCGGTCGCTGTGTCCGGGGCTTGGCGTTAATCTCTCACATACCCTTCAGCCTGCACTGTAAACACTCTCCTCCGTCTCCCTGGCTCTCATCCTGAACTCTTAGCCGGGTACACAAAAGATTTCTTGTCCCCTCCACGCATTTTGATGCTCGAAGTGGGAGCCGTCCCCTCCCTTCTCTCCGGACACCCTCTCCAGTCTGCCACTTGGACGACTGTACAGGACAGGCAATTCTTTATTTTTTCTGGACGCAGTTTATTGAAGTAGAAGGTATCTCGTGAAGGTAAACGAGGGGCTTTAATATGATTGGGGGGAGGGGGTTTCGCAATCAGGCGACCTTCTTTTTTTTTTTTATTTATGGGGTTTTTAAACTTCTGTATGATGGGTGTGTGAATAGAGGGATTCGTGGGGTGCGAGGCTAGAAGATCTGCTTTATTTATTTATTTATTTATTTGCAACAATGTTAAAAACGATAAATGTAACAACGTAACCCTTTTACAAAAAAAGAAGAAAAAAGTGTTACGTTGTTACATTTATCGTTTTTAACATTGTTGCAAAAAAAAAAAATAGAAGATACCAGATTGGGATACTTTCTGAAAGCTGAAGATCTATAGAGTCGGCTGTGAAATCAGTTTTGGGAATGACATCAGGAACTTCAAGGAAAAGGGGCAAATGGTGCTGGAACCTCCCCGAGGGTTGGTTGTTTTGTTGTTACCCAGCAGTATAATGATGGGGCATCCCATTGGGTCACACTGCTTGTGACGCCATTGTCGTGCGATTTTTTTCCAGTCTGACTTGCTTGCGATTTTAGTGTTTATGGGATTCTTAAGTCTCATTGAAGTTGCATTAAAGTAATGCAGGAACCTTGTTAGAAGCCCCTGCAACCCTCGCAGTAAGAGGGTGCCTATGCTCGACATAAGAGCGTGCCTATGCTCGACATAAGAGCGTGCCTATGCTCGACGTAAGAGCGTGCCTATGCTCGACGTAAGAGCGTGCCTATGCTCGACGCAAGAGGGAGCCTATGCCCGACGCAAGGGGGCGCCTATGCCCGACGCAAGGGGGCGCCTATGCCCGACGCAAGGGGGCGCCTATGCCCGACGCAAGGGGGCGCCTTGCCTCGACGTAAGGGGGCGCCTTGCCTCGACGTAAGGGGGCGCCTTGCCTCGACGTAAGGGGGCGCCTTGCCTCGACGTAAGGGGGCGCCTTGCCTCGACGTAAGGGGGCGCCTTGCCTCGACGTAAGGGGGCGCCTTGCCTCGACGTAAGGGGGCGCCTTGCCTCGACGTAAGGGGGCGCCTTGCCTCGAAATAAGGGGGCGCCTTGCCTCGAAATAAGGGGGCGCCTTGCCTCGAAATAAGGGGGCGCCTTGCCTCGAAGTAAGGGGGCGCCTTGCCTCGAAGTAAGGGGGCGCCTTGCCTCGAAGTAAGGGGGCGCCTTGCCTCGAAGTAAGGGGGCGCCTTGCCTCGAAGTAAGGGGGCGCCTTGCCTCGACGTAAGTAGGAGGGGCGCCTTTCCTCGGCGTAAGTAGGAGGGGCGCCTTGCCTCGGCGTAAGTAGGAGGGGCGCCTTGCCTCGGCGTAAGTAGGAGGGGCGCCTTGCCTCGGCGTAAGTAGGAGGGGCGCCTTGCCTCGGCGTAAGTAGGAGGGGCGCCTTGCCTCGGCGTAAGTAGGAGGGGCGCCTTGCCTCGGCGTAAGTAGGAGGGGCGCCTTGCCTCGGCGTAAGTAGGAGGGGCGCCTTGCCTCGGCGTAAGTAGGAGGGGTACCTACCCACATGTCGCCAGTAAGGCGGTAAGAATAGGCAGCTGAGCTGAGCCACCCCCGGCTGCCCAGATGACCATGTTAAGTCACACTGCTGCAGTCATGGTGTAAATGGTGTCAATTTTGGTGGGCAGTACCACCGCCAAACACGACCTATTTAGGTGAATGGAGCCGTGCCGCAACTGTTCTGCAGCCGTGCGTAATGCCTTTCAAGGGTTACAACAAGTAGTGTCGAGGTAAGAAACCCAAGCCGCCAACACACCAACCCAGCCCTAAGTGTAGAGTCAACAAACAAACACAGCTTCAGCCTGGCTCCATCAAGGCCACGCCGTCCGATGTGTTTCGGCATTAAGGACCTCCATGATGAATACCTGTGGTTGGGGCGAAATGCCTTGGTAAGCATGGCCTGGTTGGGGCCAGGCTGAAGCGGTTTTTGTTCGTTGCCGTTGCACTTTGGGCTGGGTTGGTGTGCGGTGGCTTTGGTTTCTCCCCCTCAATGTGTGTTTACAGAGCCAGGATGGGCTTTGCATTCACCTGCATCCATATCCTATGTAGGAGTCACTGGAGCTGTGGATGGTGATCTGGAGCGGCACCCCACCTTCCTCCAGTCAGCTTTTCAGGCCTCGGGCACACAGGGCGCTTACCCAGCTCTTTTAAGCGCCCTTTCGCCTGGCATTTTTCAAATTTGAGATTTCATTCGCCCGAATATAAATTAAAAATATATTAAAAACATATGTATATAGAAATACAAATTTAACAAATAAGAATTATATATTGAGGTAAAAATGCAAAAATGGCCACAAAAAAAGGGTAAAAAGAGCACATGGCACCCATCCAATGTTATGGGAGGTCACATGAAACCCCCTTTTTTTTTTTTTTTTTTTTTTTTTTAAGGTGATGGCAAGGGGACAGATGTCACAATTATGGACATCCTGTCCGTCCATAACCTTTGGCAGGAGTCACAGCTTCCAAATTTTCCCTTCACGTCTTACAGATTTTCTGTTGCTGTAGGAATGTTTTTTTTTTTTGTTTTTTTTTGGCCAACACTTCTGCTTCGGGAATATTCTTTTGGTTGTCTGGCATGTTTGCGATCTGCTCTCAGATTTTCAATAACATTCAAGACCGGGGACTGCCAAGACCTTTCCAAAACCTTAATCTTCAGGTTCTTGAAGCGGTTAACTGTTTTGAGATTTTTTTTGGATCCCGTCTTGCTTGGAATATTCCTCCCTCTTTTTTGAGGTTCTTCACTCTCCATGGGAATTGAGAATTTAGAATTTGTTGTTTCTTAGTAGAAATTATTCCTCCCTCTACCCACACAATATTTCTTCTACCACCGCCGGCCACACAGGGCCCTAAGCAGAATGAGTCCACCCGCATTCTTGAAGAAGGGGCCCATCAGAAGCTTTACATGTCTGCTTAAAGCCTTGATTTAAAAGCTGGACCTGCCAACTTGGTGAAGAAAAAAGTTGGGTCCTTGTGGCTTTATGTGAACGCCCCTCCACATTAGAGTTCAGCTTTAACAGCACCGTGCAATGGAAAAACATGAACTCCAGGCATAAAGTGAAACACTTGGATCCAGGTTTCTCTGCTAGGGTTCCTCCAGAGGTTGCTATTGGTTTCATGGAACTTTTAGGGTTCCTCCAGAGGTTGCTTTGGGTTTCATTGAACTCTAGGGTTCCTCCAGAGGTTGCTATGGGTTTCATGGAACTCTAGGGTTCCTCCAGAGGTTGCTCTGGGTTTCATGGAACTCTAGGGTTCCTCCAGAGGTTGCTCTGGGTTTCATGGAACTCTAGGGTTCCTCCAGAGGTGGCTCTGGGTTTCATGGAACTCTAGGGTTCCTCCAGAGGTGGCTATGGGTTTCATGGAACTCTAGGGTTCCTCCAGAGGTTGCTCTGGGTTTCATGGAACTCTAGGGTTCCTCCAGAGGTTGCTATGGGTTTCATGGAACTCTAGGGTTCCTCCAGAGGTTGCTCTGGGTTTCATGGAACTCTAGGGTTCCTCCAGAGGTTGCTCTGGGTTTCATGGAACTCTAGGGTTCCTCCAGAGGTTGCTCTGGGTTTCATGGAACTCTAGGGTTCCTCCAGAGGTTGCTATGGGTTTCATGGAACTCTAGGGTTCCTCCAGAGGTTGCTCTGAGTTTCATGGAACTCTAGGGTTCCTCCAGAGGTGGCTATGGGTTTCATGGAACACTAGGGTTCCTCCAGAGGTTACTCTGGGTTTCATGGAACTCTAGGGTTCCTCCAGAGGTGGCTCTGGGTTTCATGGAACTCTAGGGTTCCTCCAGAGGTGGCTCTGGGTTTCATGGAACTCTAGGGTTCCTCCAGAGGTGGCTATGGGTTTCATGAAACTCTAGGGTTCCTCCAGAGGTGGCTATGGGTTTCCTGGAACTCTAGGGTTCCTCCAGAGGTGGCTATGGGTTTCATGGAACACTAGGGTTCCTGCAAAGGTTGCTATGGGTTTCATGGAACTCTAGGGTTCCTCCAGAGGCTGCTAGGGGTTCCTTGAGCAATTAGCAATTTCTGCCTCTCAGGAATTTTCCCATTGACACCATTGATCTGTTTAGCTATCTGTAAGGGGGATGCTTCCCACTGACCATCACACTAATGCATAATGAGTTGTAGATATAGTCATTTTTAGCAGGGGTTCCCTGAGACTGAAAAGTTATTTCAAGCTTTCCTGTGTTGGAAAGGTTGAACAAGGCTGAGATGGATGAAAAATACAGTATATATCGGTGCTGTTTTACCTACCAAAGGATTGGTATTTCTTTTCATCCATTCCTGAGATTTATGTAGCTCTACCACACAGCACAGCTGTGTCTTGTAAGACAGAATCCATTCGTTTTTTTCGCTGAAGTTACACCTAAGGATCTTTTCCCTCCTCTAGCCTGTGACTGGACAGTAAAGGTGAATTGGCAAACTGATGATCTTATCCCTTTGTCACTGAGTGCTCTCCTCCTATCAGCATGTTCCTTATGATCACATAAGCACTGCAGCACCTTGTTCTGTTTCCCCATGTCCAAGTCTAAGCTCTGCTAAAGTCTGATACCAGGTCAAATCACTGCTTGTACTGGAGACCAACTCAGTGCTGTTTGACCAAAAGTGTGAGGACATTCTCCTAAGTTCAGATAATTTCAGTGAGGGGTACTGAGAATACAAAGACAATTTAGACAATTGCACGCTTCCAACCATCTGATAACCATTTAGGAAAGACCAGAATTCAGTTCCAGAATAATTGTACCCCTGTGCACGACATGGTTTGACCAGTTTGGTGTGGAGGAACTCTAGTGGCCTGCACAGAATCCTGACCTCCACTCTACTGAACACGTCTAGGGTGAATTGGAATGCCAGTGGCAAGCCAGGTCTTCTGATCCAACGCCAATACCTGACCTCAAAATTATTGAACACCATTGGGAATTGGGTCTACTCCTTCAACATCAAGACCTGACCTCGACCCCACTGAACCGCTTTGGAATGAGTTGGAACATTGAGTGCAACCCAGGTCTTCTCATCCAACATAAATACTTGATCTCAACCCTATTTAACACTTTTGGGATAAATGCCAATGGTGAACCCGGTCTTCTCATCCAATATCTGGACCGGATCTCGCCCCTTCTGAACACCTTTTGGATCAGGTCTTCTCAAACATCAGTACCTGACCTCAACCCTACTGAAAGTGGTAGTAAACCCTCCTATCATTTTCAGCCAAGGAAGCTGCCATCTTGGCCTATGTTTTAATCTACAACTGCCATGATGCTCCACATGTGATCAGTTATGACACCAGCCACTGGCCGGTTTGACAGTTTTGTTGAGAGCACAACCAATTTTTTGAAACGGTTAAATGGATGGGTTTACTTCCGCTTGGACACCACCTTTTGAGAGTGGGTCTTGTGATCCAACATCTGTACCTGACCTTAACCCTACTGAACACCTTTGGCATTAGGTCTTCTCATTTATCATCAGTACTTGACCTCAACCCTACTGAACACCTTTAGGATCAGGTCTTCTGATCCAACATCTGTACCTGACCTTAACCGTACTGAACACCTTTGGCATCAGGTCTTCTCATCCAACATCTGTACCTGACCTCGCAAATGGCCACAGATTCCCACGGGCAAGCCTCCCCTAAAGAGTGGAGGATGTTAACCAGCAAAATGGGGGCAACTCCATAATAACGTGCATGGTTTTAGGAATGGATGTCCACCAAGCTCCTTTTTTAGATGTGATGGTCAGTTGTCCACTATTTTTAGCGTATCTTTCGGTCTGTTGACTTCCATTACTGTTCGGCTTGCTTTTTTGGTATGTTGTGGTGAATTATTACCATTGTGTGTTGTACTACGTGTGAGTCAGGCTGTTATTATGGGCTAGGGGCTATATTTGGTGGTCAGAGAATTGAAAATACTGGCTTATGCCAAACCAATGCATCCCAAGTTAATATGCAGTTTGCCTTGGTGTAAATGGTGTGTGACACGTGGTATACTAAATAAATTGTGGTTCAGTATTGAAGGATAAATTGGTACTTTATAAAATGACCCTCATTATTTATCGTAATATTTAGTGGAACGCCCCTCCGCTAAGTTCTGTCTCTTCCATGTAGGTGAGTCTTCTAGGATAAAGGACTTTCCTGTGCCTGTCCTGTTCAAAGAGCAGCAGTTGGCTTCTGCAGCTCATAAAGAAACTCTTCTTTTTACAATCCATTAAATCGCATCTCACAAATGATGAATATACGGCCTAACTTGTCTCATCTGCAGCTAACCAACACCGACTGGTCACCTCCCCCGCCACTGGCCTGTGATTCGATGGATGTGTAGCACTGGATCTATGGCTGAAGGGCTCATTTAGACACGCGGCAGCCCTAGCCTGTCTGAAAAGCGATCAGTGGTCACTTTTCAGAGGGTGGCTGGGAGGTGATATGTCGCCTTCGCCTCCTCGCCCCCTGTTTTAACCCTCAAAAAAGCCAAACAACCACATGTAATGCACATGGTTTCAGGGTGGTTTTGGCTTGACTCGAACGTGTTGCGTTTGGAGGGCGCAGTACTTTTTAATTTGACCTGAGTTTAGCTTCTTGCAGTTCTTTTACAGCAGAGCTTAGATTTGGAGCAGGAGAAGCAGCACAGGGCGCCAGTGAGTTGTGCTGCAGTGCTCATATGCGAACTAGCGCTGCTCACTAGTTAGCATATGTTGGTGTGCTCCAGTGCAGCTCCACACACCAACATGCCTTGTGGGGTGCTGCCAAAAAATGGTGCATGCATTCCTTTGCAGCACAACACGAGGCAACACATTAATATGAATTGCAGTGTGGTGTGCTGCCAAAAAATGGTGCATGCATCCCAGTGCAGCTCAGCACGCCGCAATACACAAACGCACCTTGCAGTGTGGTGGCAAAGATCGGTGCATGTATTCCAGCGCAACACACTAACATAACATGCATTGCATTGTGGCGTGTTGCCAAAAAATGGTGCATGCATTTCAGTACAGCATGACTCTTGGCAATACACGAATATGCTTTGCAGTGTGTTGTGCTGCCAAAAAATGGTGCATGCATTCCAGTCCAGTTCAATGCGAAGTAACTCACTAACATGCACTGCAGTGTGATGTGCTGCCAAAAATCATGCATGCCTTCCTGTGCAGCACAACATGAGGCAACTCACTAATATGCATTGCAGTGTGGTGTGCTGCCAAAAAATGATGCATGCAATTCCTGTGCAGCACAACGCGATGCAACACATTAAAGTGGAGTTCCACCCACTTTTACAACTCTTCAGCATCCCTCACTAAACTGTGCACTGTAAACAAATTGGATATTTAATTTTTTTTTCTCAGCACCTACTGTATATCTGCTGTATTTATTTTCACTTCCTCCTCCCTGGCCGCGGCCCATCGCATCATTTCCTGTTTGCAATGCCTTCTGGGAAGGGGCAACTTCCTCTGAAACTGCCATTGCTATGGAAACTTGACCTGAAACCTATTACACTGCTTGTGCTGCACTGAGCATGTGCGAGATCTGCAAGGATGAGATCCAGGAAGAAATACAGTCTGGCTTCAGATGCCCACACTTAAGATGGCCACGGCCTGCTGTAAGTTTATAAAATAACAAACTACTGCTATAAACTAACAAAACAGACCTTAGTTTACAGACTAACTTTACTAGAATACATTGGGCTTGTGTATTATAGGGGTATTTTTATTTAAAAAGTATAATTTCGGCCGGAACACCACTTTAATTTGCATTGCAGTCTGGTGTGCTGCCAAAAAAAGGTGCATGCATCCCAGTGCAGTGCAGCGCAGCACGCCGCAATACACGAGCGCGCCTTGCAGTGTGGCGGCAATAATTGGTGCATGTATTTCAGTGCAACACACTAACATGCATTGCATTGTGGCGTGTTGCCCAAAAATGGTGCATGCATCCCTGTCCAGTATAAAGCGAGGAAACTCACGAACATGCACTGCAGTGTGGTGTGCTACCCAAAAAAAAAAAGATGCATGCATTCCTGTGCAGTATAATGCCAGGTAACTGGCTACTGTGCATTGCATTGTGGTGTGCTGCCAAAAAAATGATGCATGCAATCCAGTACAGCATGACTCGTGGCGATACACCTAACGTGCATTGTGGTGTGGTAGGCTACCAAAAAAATGGCGCATGCATCATTTTTCAGCAGCACACCTCATTGCTTGTTACTGCAACACAACGCACGTTCATCAGAAAGTGCATAGGGGTGCCATTTAGAATTCATGATGCTCCTTCACACCGATGCATTTAATGTGCGCAGTGCTGAAGCACATGCATTGCTACGATCGGTAGAGTGGATGAGCCCTGAATCGTAATGTAATAAGGCGTAATGTTCACCGTGTTTAAAGAACAATTAAAAGTAGGACTAATTTTATGTTTTAATTTTTTAGCTGTAGATAAAACATTTTGTTGCTGTAGAGTTTCAGGGCTGCAAGTCCCCGGCCGCTGTACTGTAAAAAGGGTCCCGAAACCATCAGCCTGACATTCCTGCGTTTAAGTAATGAGGCAGTGGGTTACTGAGAACAATCAGCCTTCTAATTTGTTTGCCAGAAAAAATAAACATACAATCGGGGCGGGGGAGACGGACTATAGATCGAAGCAGGAAATGCTCTTGGCTTCTGGGGCTTTTTGGGGAAAAAAAAAAAAAAGTATCCTGTCGCACACACAACCCCCTTATGGTGCCTCAGAGATGCAACAGGGGAATTTCGGAATTTTTAGCAAGCAGAATTTCTGACCACACAGAAAATCCTTTTGGCATACCATTCCTCCAAAAGTGCAAATTCACATTTTGTACAACTTTGATTGTTCTTCTTCTCCGAGTTCATGCAGCAGGAACCTTGGCAAATGTCCGTCGTCCTTGTTCAGGCTGTAAATGTTGAGTTACAATTTTCAGGCTTAAAAGATCTGGTCTAAAGGATGTAAAAAGATCTATGAAAAGATCTAAATATCTCCTGGCCTACTAACAAAGCAGAATAAGAGGTGGCCGGGATCTCGACACATCTGTACGGGCAATAAACCGACCCCTGATGTTAGGAATGTGCTTGTACAGTATGAACTGTTGTCCTTGTTGAAATTTATCTTTGTGGCCTCAGCGTTTTATGGAGTGCCGTAAAACTATATTTAGAGGACTTCTACTAGGGACATGGAACACCCTAGTTGGTCCATGGGAGATATTTTATAAAACATTCAGGAGGACCATGGGCCATCAGATAGTCTCCATATTTAGAGGAACTCTTCTGGAAGGATGGCATCCCATAGAGAAGGCTTGTCACTTGGGACCTTCCATTACTTGCAATTCACTGCCACTTGGGTCCCACCCGCCACTTGGGTCCCACTACTAGGGAGCTGTCCCCACTTGGGTCCCACCACTAGGGAGCTGTCCCCACTTGGGTCCCACCACTAGGGAGCTGTCCCCACTTGGGTCCCACCACTAGGGAGCTGTCCCCACTTGGGTCCCACCACTAGGGAGCTGTCCCCACTTGGGTCCCACCACTAGGGAGCTGTCCCCACTTGGGTCCCACCACTAGGGAGCTGTCCCCACTTGGGTCCCACCACTAGGGAGCTGTCCCCACTTGGGTCCCACCACTAGGGAGCTGCCCCCACTTGGGTCCCACCACTAGGGAGCTGCCACCACTTGGGTCCCACCACCAAGGAGCTGCCACCACTTGGGTCCCACCACCAAGGAGCTGCCACCACTTGGGTCCCACCACCAAGGAGCTGCCACCACTTGGGTCCCACCACCAGGGGGCTGCCACCACTTGGGTCCCACCACCAGGGGGCTGCCACCACTTGGGTCCCACCACCAGGGGGCTGCCACCACTTGGGTCCCACCACCAGGGGGCTGCCACCACTTGGGTCCCACCACCAGGGGGCCTGCCACCTTTTGGGTCCCACCATCACTTGTCTCTGAACCTACATGTAGAGCTACTGAGAAAATCATCAAGGCACCAGAGCTTGACAAACTAGTGCAGTGGACCAGTAGATCCTTCAAAAAGCTTCCATGCCCCAACAATAAAAAAAAGTTGATACTCGCACATTAAAAATACGGGAATGCTACATATGTATTGAAATGCTGAATGGCTCTGGATGGGGCTGGGTGTCAGAGTGTGTGTGTGTTGGGGGGGGGGGGGGTGGAGATTCTTGCGAAAGTTGGGGGATGCTGCAGTACATCTGATGGCTTTATAGGGCATGAGGTTTCTGGGGGGCCTAAGGTCTATTCAGGAGGCTGGGAGGTTTACAGGAGCACTGTGTTGCACGATGAACCTCTGAGGGTTTGTGATCGCTCATAAAAAGATCAAATTGAGGCATATTGCCAGCATTAAGAGTATCCTTAGTGAGAATCCTAACTGGGACCTGTCCAGCATTGTGTGGCCTTTACAGGCTCAGCCAAGCTATGTAGGAGGGCAGCCAGAGTTTTGTTATCTGTCGTATTTCCTTTATTTGTTATTTCAGTTTAATTATTTTGCATGTTTTGATTTCTAAACAAGAATTACTTTTGTTGCACGTCTTTGATTTTTACCGACCAAACGTGCAATTTTAGAATCGCCAGCAGGTGGCGCTGTAATCCAAGTCTTTTCTTCCCATAAATATTGAAAATTCCCGTATTCGTCAACCTTGGCGATGGACCGATCTGCAGACTGGTCTAAAAACATTCCATATTCATTTTTGCTGACTATTTAATATGTCAGAATGTCACTTGTAACAATCGGGCTGCCTTAACGCATCCAGCGATAATGCCTTTCGGAACGCACATTAATGCACTAGTGCAAAATGCAATGCTTAACCCCTTCCCGCCGACCAACTCCTGGCACCTTTAAGAGCTCTAAAAAGCTGGGAGGTGGAGGCGGGCGTTCAGGTCATGTGGCCGCTGTGATAGGCTGTCAAAGCAGTCACAGTTTCCGCTCGCAAGTATGCAGGGCTGCTGATAAGGCAGTACAGCCAGCCCTCCTGTACCGGGTCCGGGCCCCATCAGTTCAAAAGGGGGGGGGGGGGCAGTACTGCAGGTGCCGGTTTTATTGCAGCCACCGTTCCTCTTCTGCTCCCACAGCAGTGCTGCCAGCTTCTCCTCCTACCTCCTGGCTGCTCTGCAGGGTGGGGGTTGGTCCTAGCACATGTGCCCTTTCCATTTGTTGTCCCAGCCCCCTGTTTGCCCCTCCCCCCCCCCCCACAGCACTTCCAGCTTCCTCTCTCTCCTCTCCTGCCGGAAGCTACTGCGGGGACAAAGGGAGATGTTCCAGGATAGAGAATAGGGAGAAGGGGCTGGTAAATATGTAATTTACTGGCCCCTTCAATTCCTGAATGAACACTGTGAGCAATCGGTACCAATCACTCATGTGTCCATTCCTCACTGAAGCATAGTAAGCTGTGTTTTTACTATGCTTCAGTTTGTAAATGAGCAGAAAGCCTTAGAGTGCTTTTTTTTTTTTTTTCATTCATCTGTGCTGCAGAGAAGGGGATTGATAAATCTATGTCCTTAGTGACTTTTGGGCGGGGGGGGTCGGTGGCGGTGGGTTACCCTCTCAGGTAGGCTGTACGGGGCCCCCTGTGATTTCTAACAGCAGCCCTGGGTACAACGCTGACAGAAAGCCATGGAGTTCAGCTTTAAGACTTTCTGGGTGTTTTACCAATAGGCCGGTTTCACGCTGCTGCAATGCTGTTTGGGTCACAGTGCGCTCAACCCGTGGTTTCACTTAATAAAACGTCCATGTCCTGCGTTTGTGGCACGTTTTCTGTAAGCGCACCAAAGATGCAGCATGCAGGACTTTTTTTGGTGCACTTTTAGAAAACGCTGCACAAAAGGCACGACCTAATAGGAAGTCTATGGGAAACTGCAGGTTACCCGCGTGAAAACCGCGGGTACACAGCGACCAATCACAGGGCACCAAATAAAGTCTATTTGTGTGGGAAAAAAATAATAATAAAAATGTCATACAAGTACAGTGTTGCATGACTGCGCAATTGTCATTCAAAGTGTGACAGCACTGAAAGCCGACAATCGTCCTGGGCAGGAGGGGGGGGGGGGGTGTTAAAGTGCCCAGTACTGAAGGGGTTAATCCATCATGGCGGGTCAGGGAAGGCAGAATATAAGCAGAAATAAATTCAGCTAACCTTTAGAATGTTATGGCTGACTGTTTATTCTCTATAAAGGCTCTTCTACGTGAATTTAGTGCATTAAAGGACTATTTTTAACATTTTGTATGTGACGTCGAAACGCGTAAGTGAGGCGGACGGAGAGATGCGGATTATTTGGGTGGCAGAGTTTGCTTTGACTGCTAAATAAAAATAAAATCCTACAAATCCTACAAATGGCGGACTGATAGGAAACCACACCGAATAAACGGGACACACTATAAAGATTTTTTTTTTTTTTTATACTTGGCATTAGTTTATCACACTCAGTCTAGACAAACCAAACAAGTTTATCTGAAGTCTTCTGAAACGATCGTCTTGGTATTGTACTGAATGTTCCATGGACACCATCCAATGGATGTCTCATCTCTTACATTGTAGCTCTCTGCTTGTATTTCACACGGTTGTGTAATAATCTGGCAAATCTCTCTAAAGTGGTTAAAGTTTATATAAAGGCAGAAATATTTTTTTTTTTTATTTGTTTGTAGTGTGAAAGGGTCGGACCCCCTGTAATCTTTTAATTCCTTAACGCTAGTGGTGCACCGAAATGAAAATTCTGGATGTACTTGGCCAAAAACCTGAAACCAAAATGAACAGTTTAAATTAAAATTTTTTTTTTTTTTTAAAGTAGCTGGCATTTTTGCAATGAAGTCAATGGGGCCCAATTGTGCGTTGAAGTCGCTAGGGGGTCTTTTTCTTGCATTGGTAAAAATAAATTATATATTAATAATATATATATATTATTTTATATATTTTAATAAAAAAAAAATATATATATATTAATATTATATGTGTGTGTATATATATTAATATTGTATATAAGTGTGTGTGTATATGTATGTATGTATATGTGTGTATATATGTGTATATATATATATATATATATATATATATATATATATATATATATATATATATATATATATATATAATATATATTAATATTGTATATAAGTGTGTGTATATATATATATATATATATATATATATATATATATATATATATATATATATATATATATATATATATAAAAATATATATTAATATTGTATATAAGTGTATATATATATACACACACATACATACACACACACACACACACACACACACACATATATATATATATATATATATATATCTATATATCTATATATCTATATACACTGATAAGGTTTAATTTGATGCATCACAAGCTCATCCTTATCAGGGCGGAGGGAAAAAATAAATGTACACAGTATCTCACAAAAGTCACCCCTAAGTGAAAATGTCCAAATTGGGCCCAAAGTGTCAATATTTTGTGTGGCCACCATTATTTTCCAGCACTGCCTTAACCCTCTTGGGCATGGAGGTCACCAGAGCTTCACGGGTTGCCACTGGAGTCCTCTTCCCCTCCTCCATGACGACATCACGGAGCTGGTGGATGTTAGAGACCTTGCGCTCCTCCACCTTCTGTTTTGAGGATGTCCCACAGATGGTCAATAGGGTTTAGGTCTGGAGACATGCTTGGCCAGTCCATCACCTTTACTCTCAGCTTCTTTAGCAAGGCATTGGTCGTCTTGGAGGTGTGTTTGGGGTCGTTATCATGTTGGAATACTCCCCTGTGGCCCAGTCTTTGAAGGGAGGGGATCATGCTCTGCTTCAGTATGTCACAGTACATGTTGGCATTCATGGTTCCCTCAATGATCTGTAGCCCCCCAGTGCCGGCAGCACTCATGCAGCCCCAGACCATGACACTCCCACCACCATACTTGACTGTAGACAAGACACACTTGTCTTTGTACTCCTTACCTGGTTGCCCCCACACACGCTTGTCACCATCTGAACCAAATAAGTTTATCTTGGTCTCCATCAGACCACAGGACATGGTTCCAGTAATCCATGTCCTTAGTCTGCTTGTCTTCAGCAAACTGTTCGTGGGCTTTCTTGTGAACCATCTTTAGAAGAGGCTTCCTTCTGGGGCGACAGCCATGCAGACCAATTTGATGCAGTGTGTGGTGTATGGTCTGAGCACTGACAGGCTGACCTCCCACCCCTTCAACCTCTGTAGCAATGCTGGCAGCACTCATACGTCTATTTCCCAAAGACAACCTCTGGATATGACGCTGAGCACGTGACCTCAACTTCTTTGGTGGACCATGGCGAGGCCTGTTCTGAGTGGAACCTGTCCTGTTATACCGCTGTATGGTCTTGGCCACCGTGCTGCAGCTCAGTTTCAGGGTCTTGGCAATCTTCTTATAGCCTAGGCCATCTTTATGTAGAGCAACAATTCTTTTTTTCAGATCCTCAGAGAGTTCTTTGCCATGAGGTGCCATATTGAACTTCCAGTGACCAGTATAAGAGAGTGAGAGCGATAACACCAAACTTAACACACCTGCTCCCCATTCACACCTGAGACCTTGTAACACTAACGAGTCACATGACACCGGGGAGGGAAAATGGCTAATTGGGCCCAATTTGGACATTTTCACTTAGGGGTGTACTCACTTTTGTTGCCAGCAGTTTAGACATTAATGGCTGTGTGTTGAGTTATTTTGAGGGGACAGCAAATTTACACTGTTATACAAGCTGTACACTCACTACTTTACATTGTAGTATGAAAAAAAAAAAAAAAAAAAAAAAAATATATATATATATATATATATATATATATATATATATATATATATATGTAATGTGTGTGTGTGTGTATATATATGTGTGTGTGTATAAAATGAATGAATAAATGATTGTGTCAGCTGTGAAATATTACATAGTGATTAGAGAACACAAATTATGATTTTAGAATTTGTTTTTCCAAACATTTATTTTATTTTTTTCCATCTCCGGCAGATTGAAGATGGCGGCAAAGCAGCGAAAAGCGAGAAGATGGAAGTGGGGGATGAACTGGTGAATATTAATGGTACTCCCTTATATGGATCGCGTCAAGAAGCTTTAATCCTGATCAAAGGTTCCTACAAGATTCTCAAGATGATTGTCCGGAGGTAACTGACCTTTTCATTTTTGGGTTTTCTGTTCCCCACGCTTATTATTTGGGGGAGGGGGGTTGAGAAAGTTTGTCACTGTCTGAGTTTTTTTTTCTTTCTGTTAACTGCTATTATGCAGCTGCCTCTGAATTTGGGAGTGATGTGCAGAAATGTTTTGGCTCATCTGGGAATATCACAAAGGGCGTAATTTAATCAGTTCAGCTCTCACTCCTGTACACCCCCTATGAGCTGCTTAGTCACTGATAAAAAAAAAAAAAAGGGAGCAGGGGGAGCTGAGCTGCTGAGTCACTGCTAGAAATGGGGAGCAGGGGGAGCTGAGCTGCTGAGTCACTGCTAGAAATGGGGAGCTGAGCTGCTGAGTCACTGCTAGAAATGGGGAGCAGGGGGAGCTGAGCTGCTGAATCACTGCTGGGAGGGGGAAGCTGAGCTGCTGAGTCACTGCTAGAAATGGGGAGCAGGGGGAGCTGAGCTGCTGAATCACTGCTGGGAGGGGAGAGCTGAGCTGCTGAATCACTGCTAGAAATGGGGAGCAGGGTGAGCTGAGCTGCTGAGTCACTGCTAGAAATGGGGAGCAGGGGGAGCTGAGCTGCTGAATCACTGCTGGGAGGGGGGAGCTGAGCTGCTGAGTCACTGCTAGAAATGGGGAGCAGGGGGAGCTGAGCTGCTGAATCACTGCTAGAAATGGGGAGCAGGGGGAGCTGAGCTGCTGAATCACTGCTGGGAGGGGAGAGCTGAGCTGCTGAGTCACTGCTAGAAATGGGGAGCAGGGAGAGCTGAGCTGCTGAGTCACTGCTAGAAATGGGGAGCAGGGGGAGCTGAGCTGCTGAATCACTGCTGGGAGGGGAGAGCTGAGATGCTGAGTCACTGCTAGAAATGGGGAGCAGGGAGAGCTGAGCTGCTGAGTCACTGCTAGAAATGGGGAGCAGAGCTGCTGAGTCACTGCTAGAAATGGGGAGCAGGGAGAGCTGAGCTGCTGAGTCACTGCTAGAAATGGGGAGCTGAGCTGCTGAGTCACTGCTAGAAATGGGGAGCAGGGGGAACTGAGCTGCAGAGTTACTGCTGGGAGGAGCAGCAGGGGATCTAATACTTGACACCTCTACAGAGAGACTTTGGAGCTTGTCATTCCTGATATCCTGAGACTTATAGTCTCCTCTGCTTTTCGCAGTTTTGCTAGTTAATGACCTGGACTAAGTATGCAGCTAGTGAAATGCGAACACCTGATCAGTAATAATTTATAAAGATGTTGGATCAGCATGACTGCCAGTGAACTAGCATTTTCAGGAGAGGTCAGTAATGGGGCCTTCATATCTTTGGCGCAGATTACCTTTTAATGGACTCTTTATTGGGGTGCAGACAGGTCAGGGGGATCGTAGATCCCCCCCCCCCCCCTGACCTGGAGACCTCTCCAGGTCTTGCTTTTGTCCTCTGCACCCATGGGCTCCTGTAAACAGCTAAGTAGGGAAATTAAATAATTGGCTCGTACAAAGCGGGGACTATAAAAAGATCTCTGGACACTTCCTGCAAGCAACTTCCTCTATCTGGAATGCCATTAACACATGGAATTTAGGGGGGTGTTAAAGTCAAAACAAGGTCCGGAAGACCAAGAAAGTCTCTGATAGAACTGCTCATGGACTGGTTAAGTTTGTAAAGCAAAAGCCCAGCAAGACTGTAATGTACCTCTGGGGGGGATACAGAAGGTGGAAGAGCTTGGGGGGGGGGGGGGGATACAGAAGGGGTGGAAGGATACGGAAGGTGGAAGAGCTTTGTGGGGGAGATGCAGAAGTTGGAGGAGCTTGGGGAGGGGGATAGAGAAGGTGGAGGATGTTGCAGGTGTGGGCACAGAAGGTGAAGGAGCTTTGGGGGGGGGGGGAGGGAGATACAGAAGGTGGAGGAGCTTGGCGTGGGGGATACAGAAGGTGGAGGAGCTTGGCGTGGGGGATACAGAAGGTGGAGGAGCTTGGCGTGGGGGATACAGAAGGTGGAGGAGCTTGGCGTGGGGGATACAGAAGGTGGAGGAGCTTGGCGTGGGGGATACAGAAGGTGGAGGAGCTTGGCGTGGGGGATACAGAAGGTGGAGGAGCTTGGCGTGGGGGATACAGAAGGTGGAGGAGCTTGGCGTGGGGGATACAGAAGGTGGAGGAGCTTGGCGTGGGGGATACAGAAGGTGGAGGAGCTTGGCGTGGGGGATACAGAAGGTGGAGGAGCTTGGCGTGGGGGATACAGAAGGTGGAGGAGCTTGGCGTGGGGGATACAGAAGGTGGAGGAGCATGGCGTGGGGGATACAGAAGGTGGAGGAGCTTGGCGTGGGGGATACAGAAAATGGAAGAGCTTAGGGCGGAGGAGATGCAGAAGATGGAAGATCTGGCGGTGTGGGCACAGAAGGTAGAAGAGCTTTGGGGGGGGGGGGGGGGGGGATACAGAGGGCGGAAGAGCTCGGCGGGGTGGATGTAGAAGGTGAAAGAGCTCGGCGGGGTGGATGTAGAAGGTGGAAGAGCTCGGTGAGGTGGATACAGAAGGTGGAAGAGCTTTGGGCGGGGGAGATATTGAAGGTGGAGGATCTTGGCGGTGTGGGCACAGAAGGTGGAAGAACCTGGGTGGGGATACAGAAGGTGGAGGAGCTTGGGGCGGTGGGAGATGCTGAAGGTGGAGGATCTTGGAGGTGTGGGTACAGAAGGTGGAAGAGCTGGGGGATACAGAAGGTGGATAATCTATACCTAATTTATTGTAATCTGTTATCTACCCTATACACCCTTATGCTGTAATAGGTTGCAAGCTCTTCAGTCTTCTGTATTCTTTCTTTACAACCTGATAGATTGAAGCTTTCCACCTTCTGTATACCCTAACCGATTGTAAGCTCTGCTATCTACTGTATCCTCCCTTATACCCTGATAGATTGTAAGCTTTTCTATCCCATTTACCTTATCTTATTCCCTAACAGACTGTAAGCTCTTCTACCTTCTGTATACTCCCTTACTTCCTAATAGATTGTAAGCTCTGTTATCCACCCTTACACTCCTAATAAATTGCAAGCTCTTCAGTCTTCTGTATTCTTTACTTACAACCTTATAGATTGAAGCTCTCCCACTTTCTGTGTACCCCATCAGGTTGTAAGGTAAGAAGACTGAAGAGCTTGCAATCTATTAGGGCATAAGGGTGGAAAGACTGTAAGCTCTGCTGTTTAGTGTATCGGGGTATACGGGAGTATGCAGAAGAAGGTAGAGCTTCAATCTATCAGGTTGTAAGGATAAGATACAGAAGACTGAAGAGCTTAGGGCATAAGGGTGGAAACCCTAAATAATGGCGCTTACAGTCTGTTGGGGGTATGAGGGAGAACGCACAAGGTAGAAGAGCTTACAGTCTATCATGGTATAAGGTTAGATGCATTAGCTAGCAGAGCTTGCCCTCTCTTTAGGGTATACAGAAGGAGAGAGAGGTTACAATCTATCAAGGTGTGAGGAAAAGGATACGGGAGGCTAAAGAGCTTACACTTTATTAGGGCATAAGGGTGGATAATGGAGCCTGGAATCTATTGGGGTATAAAGAAAGATACTGAAGGTGGAAGAGCTTACAATCTATTAACCTCTTGGCACTGGCACCTCCCAGCTCTTTACGAGGTTTATGACGCCGGGGGGCGGGGCTTAGGACCACATGACCACTGTGATTGGCGGTCACGTGGTTCAAAAACTTTCTTTTAGGCGATAGTAACTGTGCCGTGAGCATAAGGAAGATACTGGTATAAGGGGGATACAATCTCCTGGAGTTATCAGGGAGAGATACAAGAGGCAGAAGAGCTCACATTCTATAAGGACTTTATATAAACCAATTTATAGATGGTGGACGAATAGAATATGGAGAAAACCTAGTTTGTGTTCTTTTGTCATACTAATACTCTGTAATACTAATGAAGAAATCCTATGGCAGTTGAAAGCTGCCACGCCTTTGAAAATGTCCTTCTTGTTATAAAAACAACACATGAAGCACAAAGCATGGTATGTATACATGATGGAATAAATGGCTCTTTATGTTCTGTAGAACAAATTCCAAAAGGAACTACCCGAGACCTGACCTAATGAAGAGTACCCACAGAACACAGTGAACCTGTAGACCTCCCAAATGGTCTTCACGGGTGACTTCATGGAGCAGCGACTTCAACCCTACCCAAGACCTAACCTAATAAAGGGTACCCACAAAACACGGTGAACCTGTAGACCTCCCAAATGGTCTTCACAGGTGACTTCATGGAGCAGGGAATGTACCCTACCCAAGACCTAACCTAGTAAAGGGTACCCACAGAACACGGTGAATCTGTAGACCTCCTGGTTGGACATCTTCACAGCTGACTTTATGTGGCAGGACATGTATTCTACCCAAGGCTTGACCTGGTAATGAATGTCCACAAATAGTAGCCACCACAGATGAGGTAATTTTGTGTTTCACCAATATGTGGAGATCCACAACACATGGACTGTGGTGGGACAGGTTTAGGAAGGACGTTCTAATCTGCTTTTGGGTTTAGAGATGCTTAGATGTGTACTGCTTTAGTTTTTGGTATATCACCCTGGAGCTGGCATTGAGCACGCGTGGGTGGGTGAAAGAGTCCCAGGTGGACCTGGTTTCTCATAACTGGGCATGTAGGTATAGCTTCATGATGCTACATACATGTGAGGAGTTGTTGCGTTTTTATTACCTTGGTAAAGGAGACCAGAGTGTCTTTGAGTCTTTGGATCTTATGGGATTACAATAAAAATATCCTAAGTTTGCACATAGGTGTGCCCGCTTTTTTAAAATGTGGCGCCCTGTCAGAAATCCCATGTTTGGCCAAGCACCCTGTCCTTTATTTTGGTGGCACGGATTGTTGGTTTAACGATATAGGAACCACTGACCTTGCCTAATATATGAATACAGTAACCAACAATCAACTTTGTAATTGATTGCACATTGTACATGGTACAGCGATTTATGGTATTCTGGGTGCTCTTACAATGGCAGTAAGTGGAAAGTGAGGCATTCAGTTGGCACAGTCAGAGCTGAAGTGCCCTAGTACCGTGGCAGTCGGTGAAGAAGTGTGCTGATGCAGTAAAGGGTAATGGACCCTGGTATCGGGGGTGGACCATATAGTGCCTTTGGTTTCAATGTTGATGAGTGTAGTTTCACTGGTGTCAGTGTAGCGTCCCTGGTGTCGGCGGGGGTCTGTGTAGGGTCCCTGGTGTCGGTGTGGGGCAGTGTAGCGTCCCTGGTGTCGGTGTGGGGGGGGTCTGTGTAGCGTCCCTGGTGTCGGCGTGGGGCAGTGTAGCGTCCTTGGTGTCGGCGTGGGGCAGTGTATCGTCCCTGGTGTTGGTGGGGGGGTGTCTGTGTAGCATCCCTGGTGTCGGCGTGGGGCAGTGTAGCGTCCCTGGTGTCGGTGGGGGGGGTCTGTGTAGCGTCCCTGGTGTCTGCGTGGGGCAGTGTAGCGTCCCTGGTGTCGGCGTGGGGCAGTGTAGCGTCCCTGGTGTCGGGGGTGGGGGGATGGTCTGTGTAGCGTCCCTGGTGTCGGCGTGGGACAGTGTAGCGTCCCTGGTGTCGGCGTTGGGCAGTGTAGTGTCCCTGGTGTCGGTGGGGCGAGGGGGGAGTGTAGTGTCCCTGGTGTCGGTGGGGCGAGGGGGGGTGAAGCGTCCCTGGTGTCGGGGCGAGGGGGGGTGAAGCGTCCCTGGTGACGGTGGGGCGAGGGGGGAGTGTAGTGTCCCTGGTGACAGTGGGGCGAGGGGGGAGTGTAGCGTCCCTGGTGTCGGTGGGGCGAGGGGGGGTGAAGCTTCCCTGGTGACGGTGGGGCGAGGGGGGAGTGTAGTGTCCCTGGTGACAGTGGGGCGAGGGGGGAGTGTAGCGTCCCTGGTGTCGGTGGGGCGAGGGGGGGGGGTGAAGTGTCCCTGGTGACGGTGGGGCGAGGGGGGAGTGTAGCGTCCCTGGTGTCGGTGGGGCGAGGGGGGAGTGTAGCGTCCCTGGTGACGGTGGGGAGAGGGGGGAGTGTAGCGTCCCTGGTGTCGGTGGGGCGAGGGGGGAGTGTAGCGTCCCTGGTGTCGGTGGGGCGAGGGGGGGGTGAAGCGTCCCTGGTGACGGTGGGGCGAGGGGGGAGTGTAGCGTCCCTGGTGACGGTGGGGCGAGGGGGGAGTGTAGCGTCCCTGGTGACGGTGGGGCGAGGGGGGAGTGTAGCGTCCCTGGTGTCGGTGGGGCGAGGGGGGAGTGTAGCGTCCCTGGTGACGGTGGGGCGAGGGGGGAGTGTAGCGTCCCTGGTGACGGTGGGGCGAGGGGGGAGTGTAGCGTCCCTGGTGTCGGTGGGGCGAGGGGGGAGTGTAGCGTCCCTGGTGACGGTGGGGCGAGGGGGGAGTGTAGCGTCCCTGGTGACGGTGGGGCGAGGGGGGAGTGTAGCGTCCCTGGTGACGGTGGGGCGAGGGGGGAGTGTAGCGTCCCTGGTGACGGTGGGGCGAGGGGGGAGTGTAGTATCCCTGGTGTCGGTGGGGCGAGGGGGGGTGAAGTGTCCCTGGTGACGGTTGGGGCGAGGGGAGAGTGTAGTGTCCCTTGTGACAGTGGGGCGAGGGGGGAGTGTAGCGTCCCTGGTGACAGTGGGGCGAGGGGGATGTAGCGTCCCTGGTATCGGTGCGGCGAGGGGGGAGTGTAGCGTCCCTGGTGTCGGTGCGGCGAGGGGGGAGTGTAGCGTCCCTGGTGTCGGTGGAGCGAGGGTGGAGTGTAGCGTCCCTGGTGACGGTGGGGAGAGGGGGAGTGTAGCGTCCCTGGTGTCGGTGGGGCGAGGGGGGAGTGTAGCGTCCCTGGTGTCGGTGGGGCGAGGGGGGGGTGAAGCGTCCCTGGTGACGGTGGGGCGAGGGGGGAGTGTAGCGTCCCTGGTGTCGGTGGGGCGAGGGGGGGGTGAAGCGTCCCTGGTGACGGTGGGGCGAGGGGGGAGTGTAGCGTCCCTGGTGACGGTGGGGCGAGGGGGGAGTGTAGCGTCCCTGGTGTCGGTGGGGCGAGGGGGGAGTGTAGCGTCCCTGGTGTCGGTGGGGCGAGGGGGGAGTGTAGCGTCCCTGGTGTCGGTGGAGCGAGGGTAGAGTGTAGCGTCCCTGGTGACGGTGGGGAGAGGGGGGAGTGTAGCGTCCCTGGTGTCAGTGGGGGGGGGCAGTGTATCATCCCTATTTAAGCAAATGAATAACAGTTAGGCCACCAGGTTGGCTGTGCTTTGTGGCAGAGCTGTGAAAATTTTAAGACTGGCTGGACAGAACTATAAATCCTTGACAGGTAAAACCACTTCCCATTTATATTTCATTGGGTGTTTACTGTAGGTGTTAGCCTGACTTTTTCAGATCTTGCTGCTTCTCTTTAACTTACACCCCCCCCCCCTCTATTAGTGACATAACATAGTATACATTTTTCCCAAAAAAATGTCCTAGTCCTGTAGGTGTCAGAGTCCGGTGTATTGTTCCCTGGGTTCTTCTCCTGAGAGCTCGCCCTGTATAAATAAACATTGTATTGTTTGTAGCACCGTCACACTTCCTGCCAGCCGGGATAATTGGCCAAAGATTTCCTAGGCCGGGGCAGAGGAGGGGGGGGGGGGGCGGAGGAATGCGCCCCTCATAATAATATACATAGAGAGGGGAAATAAACAGAATTAATGGCTCACGTTGGCGGCCCGTCACGAAAATCCCCCAGGAGGGGAATGTTTGGGATTGTTGATTGCAGAGATGGGGTTAGCTTGGAACAGTGAGACCTGACATGTTGGGGGGACGGATGTCACCAGAGGCTTTGAAGGTAAGTAGGAGGTAGGTGAGCAGATTTTACTGAAGATCCTTCCCAAAGGTCTCCCTGGAAAGGCCAAGGGGGTTCTACATCTGGAAATTGGGAGCCGAGATCAAATTTGGGTCATTTTAAGCAGAATTTCTGGCTCTTCAGGGCGGTCGCAGTGAAATCGATGTCCGCTCGCCCCCTGATTGTCATGGCTGTTTGACAATTTCATTTAGGATTTGACTTTTATGCTTTTTACTTTACATATATAGTTGTGTATTTTTATAATTATTACTATATTATTCCTATTTTAATTATTCATACTAATACATATGTAAACATATAGAATTTTTCTTAATAATTATTATTTTCATTATTTATACTTTTAGTGTGTGTGTATGTATATAGTATGTATGTGTGTATATATATATATATATATATATATATATATATATATATATATATATATATATATATATATATATATATATATATATATATATATATATTTATTTATATATATATATATATATATATATATATATTTATTTATTTATATATATATATATATATTTATTTATTTATATATATATATATATATATATATATATATATATATATTTATAATTAAATAACCCTAAGGCCCCTTTCACACTTCCCTATGGTGTGTATATATATTTTACTTTTGTTTTTTTTTATTAATTTCTTAATTTGAAATGCTTTCTTTAATTTAAAATGTTTATTAATAATAAACACACATATACTGTGTGTGTTTTTATTATTAAATGATATTATATTTTTATTTTATAATTGACACACACCACAACGTATGTATGTGTATGTATGTATGTATGTGTATATATATATATATATATATATATATATATATATATATATATATATATATATTTGCTATTTATCTGTCATAATTTTTATTTTATGTATTCTCTGATTGTAAGCTCTCATGAACAGGGCCTTTTTAACCCTCTTGTATTTTATTGTATTGTACTGGCTCCCTTTTATTTTGTAAACTGTTGCCGCTGTATAAATCCTGTATTATTATTATTATTATTATTATTATTATTATTATAACAATTGTATAGTAGACAGTTATAGATTAGCCACTAGAGGGCGATATTGGTAACTGTGCTGTATGATCAAAGTAGAAAGGGGGGGGGGGGGAGGAGACTGAGGAAATGCTTCTCCTGCCTGCAGCAGACTGGTGACATCTCATCCTAGATCGAGTCTGATGTCTATAAAGTTGCAATCTGATCCTTGGAGAAGAGGAGTCTGGTGCGTGCGTTTTACTGATGTGTGGTGATTCCATTAACCACTTAAGGCCCAGGCCTTTTTTTCAAACTTCTTGGTTAAAATTTATTTTTTTTTAGCTAGGAAATTACTTAGAACCCCTAAACATTTTTTATTTATATTTATATAATTTTTATTTTTTTTGCAAACACCCTGGAGAGTAAAATGGAGGTCGTTGCAATATTTTTGTCACACCGTATTTGCGCAGCGGTTTTACAAACACATTTTTTTGGGGGGAGGGAGGGATACCCTTTTTTTTAATTTAAAAAAAATAAGAAAACGGTAAAGTTAGCCCATTTTTTTTTTTTTTTTTTTTTAATATTGTCAAAGATAATGTTACGCTGATTGATACCCAACGTGTCACGCTTCAAAATTGCGCCCGGTCGTGGAATGGCGACAAACTTTTGACACTTAAAAAAAATCTCCATAGGTGACGTTTAATCATTTCTATAGGTTACTAGTTTTGGGGGAGGTAAAGGGGGGGGGGGATAGAAGGGGATAGAAGGGTAGGAGGGAAAGAGGGGGTTCCACTTCAGCTGTAAGTTACCATCATTAGGCATTGTGTGCGGTTCTACCTATCACTGATCATCTGTTCTACCTTATTCCAAGTCTTATCCCAGAGGCAACCGTCGTTCGCGGACCCAGGCCCGTCCATAGCTTGTCCAACTTTTTTGGGCAATTGCGTCCCATGTATGTCTGTTTTTACAGTGACAGTGCCAGATCAATCAGGGATTGCCACCGTTGGACCGTGTAGGGGGGGGGGGGGGGGAGAGGCCTATTCCATTGTATCAGGATCGCCTTCCTAGCATAAAAAGCTGCAAAAAAATACAAATAGCTTTTTAGATTGAGGAGCCTCTAATGCAGGGGTCTCAAACTGGTGGCCCTCCAGCTGTTGCAAAACTACAAGTCCCATGAGGCATTGCAAGGCTGACAGTTACAAGCATGACTCCCACAGGCAGAGGCCTGATGGGACTTGTAGTTCCGCAACAGCTGGAGGGCCTGCCAGTTTGAGACCCGTGCTCTGTGTCGCAGATACCCAGCAGTAAGGGTATTGGGTCACAGGGGACCCTTAGTTTACCTATGGAGTTTATCACCTCCACTACCCCGTCCAGAAGGGCCTCAGCTGCGGGCACGACCACACTACATGAAAGGAGGATCCAACCTCCGCACTGCATCTATGGCAGGCCGGTTGTCTATCTGGGTATATTCTAGCCAGTCTTTCCGGGGAGTAGTAGACCCGATGAATAAACTTCAGTTGTGTGAGGTGGTCCCTGGCCGAGATCATTAATAGGATGTACTGCTGGATACCTTCCTCCCAGTCATGGTCAACCAATGCCGGGATATCCAAATGCCACGCCGAAAACAGCTGGGAGACCTTTGAAGTATCAAGTCCCGCTAGAATGGAGTATATGGCAGACAAAGTCCCGCCCGTCTCCGAGGCCTTCAGCAAGGCCTCTACAGTGTTTGCCTCTAACCTAATGGATTGCAGAAATTGGGCATGAAAGTTGTAGGTATCTAAACAACATGCGGTTGGGGAGGTTCCAGGGCCTTTTGAGGTCATCAAAGCTAAGCAGTCTACCATTGGTCACTATGTCTCCCAGTGTCTTGATTTCAAACCTTGTCCATAGCACTGGATCAGGTATGGGTTTCAAAAGTGAGGCAATCGAGGGTTACCCCAAAGTGGGGTGCGTGGGGACCAAGTGTCCACTTCCTCCACTTTAGACCAGACAGTATCCCATACCTTCAACGTAGTTTTCATTGAGGTGGTGATTCTGGTATTGGACTGGGGTCCTTGGTGGATCAGATTCCTCAGTTCAGCCTAGGAGCCCAGCAGAGCCGCTTCAAGAGTAGCAGCTGGGTTGACCGGTTCACCCGAGAGCCACCAACGAACCGTAACCAGGACCGCGGCCCAATAATATTTAATAAAACGGGGTAGGGCCAGGCCCCCTAGGGAAGTCGGGGATTGTAACGTAGCTTTCGCTATCCCAAGCCAGAGAAGTTAGGTGATTATGCTATCTATTTTTCTTAAAAGGGATGTCGGTACGGGGATCAGGGTCTGCCTAAAGAGGTACAAGAATTTTAGGGAGCATTGACATCTTAATTAGATTGACCCTGCCAGTGCCAACTAGGGTAAGGAGCAGTGTTTTCCAAATGGCACATCTTCCAGACAGGGAAGAGACCACCGGGGTCAAGTTTAGGTTAAATAGGAAAGTCGGGGGTTGTAACGTCGCTTTCGCTATCCTGGGCGTACCCCCAAGCCAGAGAAATGAGGTGATTATGCTATCTATTTTTCTAAAAAAGGATGTCGGTATGGGGATCGGGGTCTGCCTAAAGAGGTACAAGATTTTTAGGGAGAATTGACATCTTAATTAGATTGACCCTGCCAGTGCCAACTAGGGTAAGGGGCAGTGTTTTCCAAACGGCGCATCTCCCAGACAGAGAAGAGACCACCGCGTCCTCCGTGAGTGTGATCGCGGGGTCCCACGGACCTGATGTCCGCGGGGATACCCGCGATTGTCTCACGGAGAGGAAGAACGTGGAAATGCTTGTGTAAACAAGCATTTCCCCGTTCTGCCTAGTAACAGGACACTGATCACAGCTCCCTGTAAACGGGAGCGGTCATCAGTGTCGCGTCACATATAGCCACGCCCTCCCCACAGTTAGAATCACTCCCTAGGACACACTTAACCCCTTCACTGCCCCCTAGTGGTTAACCCCTTTACTGCCAGTGACATTTACACAGTAAGCAATGCATTTTTAATAGCACTGATCGCTGTATAAATGTGGTCCCAAAATCGCACCAAAAGAGTCTAATCTGTCTGCCATAATGTGGCAGTCATGATCAAAATCGCTGATCGCTGCCATTACTAGTAGAAAAAAAAAAAAATTTATTAATGCCTTAAAACCAACCCATATTTTGTAGACGCTATAACTTTTGCGCAAACCAATCAAACGCTTATTGCGATTTTATTTTCAAAAATATGTAGAAGAATACGTATCGGCCTAAAAAGAGGAAAAAAAATGTTTTTTTGTATATTTTTTGGGGGGATATTATAGCAAAAAGTAAAAAATAATGCGTTTTTTTTCAAAATTGTTGCTATTTTTTTTTTTATTTATAGCGCAAATAATAAAAACCGCAGAGGTGATCAAATACCACCAAAAGAAAGCTCTATTTATGGGGAAAAAAGGACGTCAATTTTGTTTTCGATCCACGTCGCACGACCGCGCAATTGTCAGTTAAAGCGACGCAGTGCCGAATCGCAAAAAGTGCTCTGGTCTTTGGACAGCCAAATGGTCCGGGGCTTAAGTGGTTAATGTGAGGTCTGGGGTCGAAAAGACCTCAGATCTCACATTTACACTTAAATGCAATAAAAATAAAGTCACTTTTTTTTTTTTTTTTTTTCAATAAATAAAAATGTTTAAGGCCGTTGAGCAGAAGTAACGTTTGACGCCGATCCTGTCATCTAACGTCATTGCGTCGAGTTGGGGGCCATCCTTCCCTCACTCGACTTGGTGCCTCTGAGGGGAAAGGATCGGATCGTCTCTGCCGCTACCGACGGCTCCGGTAAGCGGCGGAGACCACCGTAACGTGGCGGGGGGGTGGGGGGTGGGGTGGCCACCTCGGTGGCCACCTCTCCCACCACCGATAAGTGATCTTGCAGCGAATCCGCCGCTGAGACCACTTTTAGCTTAAAGCGGACCGCCCGCCATTGTAGAAAATACCAGGGTTACGGCAGTTATCTGCTGCCATGACAACAGTATTCAACGTCAAATTACCGACGTAGAACGGCGGCGGGCGGTCCGTAACTGGTTAACAATTAATCACTTCCGGACTGCCCCATAGCTAATATATCGACATGTTGTTCTGCACTTCCGCCTGTAGGGGGGTGGGCGCTGCTTCTGCTGTGATGAATTTGTATTAATGTATGAAAATTCCAAACAAGGTTATTGTTAATCCATTATTACAAAAAAAACCTCACAGCCTCAGCAGGCAGGGAACAGTGTTGACGCGTTTCACGCTACAGGTGCCTGTAGCGCGAAACGCGTCAGTGCTTTTCCCTGTCTGCTGAGGCTGTGATGTATTAATGGATTGCCAATAAACCTGTTTGGAGTTTTCGTACATCTGAGTGCGGCTTTTCCGTTTTTTTTTTTTTTTTGTTTTTTTTTTTGAAGCGTCTTGCAGCTGCGAAGCGGACCGGAACCACTTTGTATGGAATGCGCCAAGCCAGTGCGGTGTTTTCACTTTGATTCAGTTGGACGCCGGCACACTTGTATAGTGTGAGCCGAGCAAAGAAAGAACAATCGTTGCTGTTGCATAAAACGTGTTGATCTGATCACTGTTGGGTTTTTTATTTTTTGCTAAATAAAACAAAAAGGGACCGACATTTTGAAAAAAAAACAAAAAACTGTTTCATAGTTTGTTATAAAATTTTGAAAGCAGGTAATTTTTCTCCTTCACCGATGTGCGCTGATGAGGCTGCACTGATGGGCACTGATAAGGCAGCACTAATGGGCTCTGGTGGGTGGCACTGAAGGGCACTGGGCGGCACTGATGGGCACTGATAAGGCAGCACTAATGGGCACTGGTAGGTGGCACTGATGGGTGGCACTGAAGGGCACTGGGCGGCACGGATGGGCACTGTTGAGCAGTGATGGGCGGCACTGATGGGCAGTGATGGGCACTAATAAAGCAGCACTGATGGGTGGCACTGATGAGGCGACACCTGATGGGTGGCTCTGATGAGGCGACACCTGATGGGTGGCTCTGATGAGGCGACACCTGATGGGTGGCTCTGAGTAGGCGACACCTGATGGGTGGCTCTGAGTAGGCGACACCTGATGGGTGGCTCTGAGTAGGCGACACCTGATGGGTGGCTCTGAGTAGGCGACACCTGATGGGTGGCTCTGAGTAGGCGACACCTGATGGGTGGCTCTGAGTAGGCGACACCTGATGGGTGGCTCTGAGTAGGCGACACCTGATGGGTGGCTCTGAGTAGGCGACACCTGATGGGTGGCTCTGAGTAGGCGACACCTGATGGGCACTGATAGGTGGCATGAAGGGCGGCAGTGATGGGCACTAATAAGGCAGCACTAATGGGCACTGGTAGGTGTCACTGATTGTTGGCACTGATGGGCATTGGCAGCACTGGTGGGCATTGATTGGTGGCAATGTGGGCACTGGTAGGTGGCACTGTGGACACTGGTAGGTGGCACTTGCAGGTGACATTGGTGGGCACAGCCGCGGCTTTCTGAGTGAGGGACCGATGTCCCTCTGACAGAAGCTGGTGATCAGCGCGAGGGGGAAAAAAATACCGATTACCGAGCTTCTGTTTACATCACGTGATCAGCTGTCATTGGCTGACAGCTGATTATGTGGTAAGGGGCCGGGATCGACCCCTTACTCCAATCTGTGATCAGCTGACTCTCATAGACTCGGTGATCACAGAGCGGGTCGCGCAGACTGCGCTTGCTCGGGAGGACGTCCTCCCGGCAATTAGGGCCCACGCTGCCGCCGTCTTTCGGCTGTAGCGCGGGTGCCAAGTAGTTAATAATAATAAATAACCCTAAGACCCCTTTCACACCGAGGGCGTTTTGCAGGCGCTATAGCGTTAAAAATAGCGCCTGCAATCCGCCCTCAAACAGCTGCAGCATTGTCTCCAGCGCTGCGCTGGCAGGACGGGGAAAAAAAGTCCTGCCAGCAGCTTCTTTGGAGCAGTGAAGGAGCGGTGTGTTTACCGCTCCTCCACCGCTGCTCCCCATTGAAATCAATGGGGATACCGCCGCAAAATGCCACTATTGTGGCGCATTGCGGGCGGTTTTAACCCTTTCTCGGCCGCTAGCGGGGGGGTAAAAGAACCCCGCTAGCGGCCGAAATGCGCTGCTAATCCGACGGTAAAACGCCGCTAAAAATATTGGCTTTTTACCGCCGACGCTATGGGCGGCCTGGTGTGAAAGGGCTCTTGCCCTCAACTCCTAACCTTACCTCTAACCCCTTACCCTAACAAAAATAATATAATAATAATAATAATAATTTGTTATTTTTCACTAGGGTAAGGGGTTAGAGGTAAGGTTAGGATTAGGGGTTAGGCCCCTTTCACATTTGTGCCACTTGTCCTGCGACTTGGGTCTGCAGAGTTGCATGACAAGTTGTACCCCATGATTTCCAATTAGTGTTGTTCATATCTGTGCGACTTCAAAGTAGTCCCTGTACTACCATGGTCCGACTTTGATGTGAATTGAGGTCCGTAGACCTCAAGTTTACACAGGCATTCCCTGAAATCGTGGCAAAATCACGGCCACGAAATTGCGATAAAATCGCGTGGCTTTGAAGTCGCTGTAGTGTGAAAGGGGCCTTAGGGTTATTTAATTATTATTATTACTATTATTTAATTACTATTATTATTATTATATATTTTTTTTTTTTGCCAGGGTGTTAATACTACTACTAATATTATTAATAATGAATAAATACATGTAAAATAAATACACAAGTATAAAATCATAAAAAAATAAATAAATTCAATAAATAAATAATTAACCTCTAACCCTTAAAGGAGTTGTAAAGTCTCAAGGTTTGCATTCTATGCATTAAGGTGAAAAACCTTCTTCTGTGCTTCAGCTAAAACTATTAATGCCCTCCGCTGACACCACCTCCTGTGGAAGGGAATTCCACATCCTTGCCACTCATACAGTAAAGAACCCTCTACGTAGTTTAAGGTTAAACCTCTTTTCTTCTCATTTTAATGAGTGGCCACAAGTTTTTTTTAAACTCCCTTCCCCGAAAAAGTTTTCTCCCTATTGTGGGGTCACCTGTACGGTATTTGTATATTGAAATCATATCCCCTCTCAAGCGTCTCTTCTCCAGAGAGAATAAGTTCAGAACTCACAACCTTTCCTCATAACTAAGATCCTCCAGACCCTTTATTAGCTTTGCTGCCCTTCTTTGTACTCGCTCCATTTCCAGTACATCCTTCCTGAGGACTGGTGCCCAGAACTGGACAGCATACTCCAGGTGCGGCCGGACCAGAGTCTTGTAGAGCGGGAGAATTGTAGAACGGGAGAATTATCGTTTTATCTCTGGAGTTGATCCCCTTTTTAATGCCAATATTCTGTTTGCTTTATTAGCAGCAGCTTGGCATTGCTGAGCCTATCATCTACTAGGACCCCCAGGTCCTTTTCCATCCTAGATTCCCCCAGAGGTTCTCCCCCCAGTGTATAGATTGCATTCATATTTTTGCCACCCAAATGCATTATTTTACATTTTTCTACATTAACCACTTGCTTTACCGGGCACTTAAACCCTCCTCCTATCCAGACCAATTTTCAGCTTTCAGCTCTGACGTACTTTGAATGACAATTGCGCGGTCATACAACACTGTACCCAAATGAAATTTTTATCATTTTTTCCCCACAAACAGAGCTTTCTTTTGGGGGTATTTGATCACCTCTGCGGTTTTTATTTTTTGTTAAAAAAATTTAAAAAGGTCAAATTTAAAAAAACATTTTTTTATATATATTTTGTTATAAAAATTTAAAAAAGGTAATTTTTCTCCTCCATTGATGTATGCTGATGAGGCGGTACTGATGGGCAGTGATGGGTGGCAATAATGGGCACTGATCTGGTACACTGATGGGCAACACTGCTAGGTGGCACTGATTGGCACCACTGGTGGGCATTGATAGGTGGCACTTGTAGGCATTGATAGATGGCACTCATGGGCATTGATAGGTGACACTGGTGGGCACTGTGGGTACTGGTGGCACGTATGAGGCATTATTGCCCCTTGCTGATGAGCCGGTGATCTGCTTTTTTTTCTCCTCACACTGTCAGCACGAGGAGAAAAAAAAAGATCACAGAGCTTTTGTTTTGATCATGTGATCAGCTGTCATTGGCTGATAGCTGATCACATGGTAAGGTGATCACACAGCGCTCCACGCGTGCACAGGGGAGGCCGTCATATGACGGCCTCCCGGGAATTCAGGTCCGCGCTGTAGCCGTCATTTGGCTATAGCGCGGATATCAACTGGTTAAACCTCATTTGCCATGTAGTTGCCCACCCCATTCATTTGTTCAGATCTTTTACAAGGCTTCCATATCCTGCGGAGAAGTTATTGCCCTGCTTAGCTTAGTATCGTCCTCAAATACGGAGATTGAACTGTTTATCCCATCCTCCAGGTCGTTTATGAACAAACTAAATCGGATTGGTCCCAGCACAGAACCCTGGGGGACCCCACTACCCACCCCTGACCATTCCGAGTACTTCCCATTTATCACCACCCTCTCAACTCACCCTTGTAGCCAGTTTTCAATCCATGTACTCACCCTATGGTCCATGCCAACAGACCTTAATCTGTACAGTAAACGTTTATAGGGAATTGCATCAAATGCTTTTGCAAAATCCAGATACACCACGTCTACGGGCCTTCCTTTATCTAGATGGCAACTCACCTCCTCATAGAAGGTTAATAGATTGGTTTGGCAAGAACGATTCTTCATGAATCCATGCTGATTACTGCTAATGATACCGTTGTCATTACTAAAATCTTGTATATAGTCCCTTATCATCCCCTCCAAGAGCTTACATACTATTGATGTTAGGCTAACTGGTCTGTAATTCCCAGGGATGTATTTTGGTCCCTTTTTAAATATTGGTGCTACATTGGCTTTTCTCCAATCACCTGGTACAATTCCAATCAGTAGATTGTCAGTAAAAATTAGGAACAATGGTCTGGCAATTACTTAACTGAGTTCCCGAAGTACCCTTGGGTGCAAGCCATCTGGTCCCGGTGATTTATTAATGTTACGTTTCCCAGGTCTAATTTTAATTCTGTCCTCTGTTAACCATGGAGGTGCTTCCTGATGTGTCATGAGGATAAACACTGCAGTTTTGGTTACTGAAGCCCCCCGATTCACTCGTGATGACTGAGCAGTATATATTCAATACCTTTGCCATCTCCCCATCCTTTGTAACCAGATGTCCTTCCTCATTTATTATAGTGCCAATATGGTCTGTCCTTCTTTTTTTTTTTATTTTTATTTTTTTACTGTTTATATACCTAAAGAATTTCTTGGGATTTTTTTTGCTCTCCTCCACTATGTGTCTTTCGTGTTCAATCTTAGCCGCCCTAACTGCACCCTTACATTTCTTGTTGCATTCTTTGTAAAGTCTGAATGCTGATTATGATCCCTCAATCTTGTATTTTTTGAAGGCCTTCTCCTTTGCTTTTATATGCATTTTTACATTGGAGTTAAGCCATCCAGGACTTTTGTTCGCTCTTTTAAATGTATTATCCAATGGGATGCATTGGCTAATGCCCTTATTTAATATGCTCTCCTCCATGTTCTTTGTTCCTAAGATTATATCCAAGTTTATTCCTTCTAACAAGGTTCGTAGTTTAGGGAAGTTGGCTCTTTTGAAATTCAGTGTCTTTGTGTTCCCCTTATGTTTCCTATTTGTGTAATTTATACTGAAGCCAATTGACCTGTGATCGCTGTTTCATAAATTGCCCCGTATTTCCACATCCGTGATCAGGTCTGTATTGCTGGTAATCAGTAGCTCCAGTATCGCTTCATTTCCAGCATTACATATTATTTTTTTTTTTTTACGATACGTTTTTGGTTATTTATGTATTTATTTTACATTTATTTCTTCATATATTACTGTTTTATTTATTTTAAATTTAATTTGAGCAGAAAATCGCACAAATGCACACAGAAAACGCGCAAATTTTGCGTTTCCATTGATTTCTATGAGAATAAAAATTGCGCCAAAAAACGCTTAAATCTGCCCAATTCGAGCTACAAAAAAAAAGCTCCAGAACTTTTTTGATCTTCAGGCGTTTGGCTTCAGGTGACTTGTAGTGGAGATGTGAACCTTCTCCATAGAGAATTAAAGATTCCAGCGTTGGAGCTTCGAGCTACAAAAAACGCGGAGGTGTGAATGAGCCCCCCTTTGACCTCTGCAGTAATTAGCAGCCTCTCTGGGTCCTCGGCACCCCCAGCACACAACCTGCCGCTCGCTCAGCCTCCCCTCTCTCTGTCCTTATCTCGGCTTCTCCTTTTGTTTCCTCTGCCTTTCCTGAAAGGTTGAGGAATGTCGGGGAGGGATTCGCCCGCAGCGTCACCGTGTATTCGGGGAGCCACCTTTTCAGCGAGGTCACATCTTCAGCATCCCTCTCTGTGCGGCACGGGCCGCCGCCGCGCACCTCGCTCTTCCTCTCTCCCTCCCTGAAATAACTGGAAAAAATCCTCTCATTTTCCTCTTGTAAAAATTCTTCTGTTCCGTCAGCCGCAGATGTCGCTCGCGCTCGTTATTAAGTCCTATGGGGAGTCCAGTCGCTTGCAGCTGATCTCACGTCTGGTTGGGATTGCTCGCCTCTGGATCGGGTTTTTGTAGCTGCTGATTGCTCCGGGTGAGTGGAACGCGTCCGTCCTGTGAGCTTTTTTGCTTTGCCGGGGAGGGGGGTGTTTGGTAGCGAGCAGAATAGACACCTGCTCCCCATTAACGATCGCTATATATCAGATCAACATCTGTAATCCGGACTGTGTGTAGATGGGACGCAGACTTCAGACTGGATTGTCATTAAACCCCTCATTTCTGATTGGATGGTTCCTGAGAAGACTGGGTTTTTTGGGGTTTTTTTTTTCTTTTTTGTGTTATTTTTTTTTTTTTTTTTCTTTTTTTTTTTTCTTTATTTTTTATGTTCTTTTTCTTAGTTATTTTTTTTTTCTTTTAATAATTGCATTCAATGTTTATTGAGGAGCAGATCCCATCCACTGCCTGCAACAATTCATCTAAGCATCCTGCTACTTATTAACCATGTGCCTGTTGCAGGTGCTGTTCCTTTAGACGTGTAGACTTTACCTGTTGATTTATTAATAACTGGCTTTTGTTTCGTCCTCCCTTTTTAATATTTAAAACTAATTCCAGTTTTTGCTTGAGCTTTATTGACCCTTCATCCAGCCACTTGTCATTTTGCTACGCCAGTTGTTTTGTCTGCTGCCTCCCAAGCAGATGCTGTTCCTTTAGACGTGTAGACTTTACCTGTTGATTTTATTATTAGCTGGCTTTTTGTGTTAACCTTATTAATATTAAATAGAATTCTGTTTCTGCTTTCTTGACCCTATATCACGCCACTTGTCATTTTGCTACCCAAATTTCACCTGTTTGATTTATATGGGGAGTTCAGTTGCTTGCAGCTGATCTCACGTCTGGTTGGGATTGCTCGCCTCCGGATTGGGTTTTGTAGTAATTGGTTATTTATTTTTTAATAACTGTTTTTTGATGTATCCATAATATTTAGGAATTCTGATTTTTGCATGAGATTTTTGACCTTACATTCAGCCACTTATCATTTTGCTACCCAGTTGTTTACCTGTTGTCTCCAAGCAGATGCTGTTCCTTTAGACGTGTAGACTTTACCTGTTGATTTAATTAATGGCTGGCTTTTGTTTTATCCTTTAATATTTAGGAATTCCTATTTTACTTGATCTTTTTTGACATTACCCCAGTTGTTTGTTGCCTTCAAGCAGACGCTGTTCCTTTTTTTTTTTTTTTTTATATGTGTAGACTTTACCTGTTGACTTATTATTAGCTGGCTTTTGTATTATCCTTAATATTGTGCCTCTTGTCATTTTGCTACCCAAACTTTACCTGTTGATTATTTTTTTTTTTAATAATTTGCTTTTGTTTTTTCCTTTTAATTTTTTTGGAAATTCAGATTTTTCTTGAGCTGTTTTGACACTTTATCTCGCCACTTGTCATTTTGCTACTCATTTTGCCTCCAAGCAGATACTATTCCTTTAGACATGTAGACTTTACCTTTTGATTGATTTTTTTTTTTCTTTCAATAACTGGCTTTTGTTTTATTCCTAATATTTAAGAAGTATTCTTATTTTGCTTTATCTGTTGTCAGGGGCGTTGCTAGGTCTACAAAAGATCTATATATATATATATATATATATATATATATATATATATATATATATATATATATATATATATATACAGTAATATACGTGTGTGTATATCCCCAGAGAGCCCCCCACTTACATCAGGGGTCCCCAGAGAGCCCCCCACTTACATCAGGGGTCCCCAGAGAGCCCCCTACTTACATCAGGGGTCCCCAGAGAGCCCCCCACTTACATCAGGGGTCCCCAGAGAGCCCCCCACTTACATCAGGGGTCCCCAGAGAGCCCCCTACTTACATCAGGGGTCCCCAGAGAGCCCCCCCCGCTTGCATCAGGGTCGCCAGAGAACCTCCCCTCCCTTTGGGGACCCTTGCAGAGACTCAGGGCTATAGCCCCAAAAGCCACCCACTAGCGATGCCACTGTCCTGTTGTGATGCTGCAGGAATGAGCTCCATATATGTTGCGATGTGAGCTAATGGCATAGTTTAGAGTTTAAATATTATGTAATTGACTTCATTTGCTTCCCTTTTTTTATATTTGTGTCCAATAGTGACTTTAGCAGTCAGTCCCTGTTCACATTTATGTGCCGTGGAAAGTCGCAGCAAAATCGGACTGAACAAAAGTGCATGTGCTTATTGTATGGTGTTCTTAATGGCACTCTAGCAAACCATAACGATTGTCGGCTTTTTGGCATGCGTTTTGGTGCCGTCCAAGTAAATGGACTGCCCAATGCAGTGCCTTTAGGAGGTGCATCTATGCCCGTGCATTGCCACATTACATAGATGTGAATGGGGTCTTAAAGTGAAGCTTTACTTTTAAACTTTAAGTATACAGTGCCTAGAAAAAGTATTCACACCCCTTGACATAATTGTGAAGTGAAAGGAAAATGATAAATGGTTTTCAACATTTTTTACAAATAAATATGAGAAAAGTGTGGCGTGCATTTGTATTCAGCCCCCTTAACTCTGATACCCCTAACTAAAATCTAGTGGAACCAATTGCCTTCCAAAGTCAGCTCATTAGTAAATAGAGTCCACCTGTGTGTAATTTTAATCTCAGTATAAATACGGCTGTTCTGTGAAGCCCTCAGATGTTTGTTAGAGAACCTTGGTGAACAAACCGCATTATGAAGATCATGGAACACACCAGACAGGTCAGGGATAAAGTTGTGGAGAAGTATAAAGCCAAGGTTAGGTTATAAAAAAAAAACTCCCAAGCTTTGAACATCTCACGGAGCTCTGTTCAATCCATCATCCGAAAATGGAAAGAGTATGGCACAACTGCAAACCTACCAAGACATGGCCGTCCACCTAAACTGACCGGCCGGGCAAGGAGAGCATTCATCAGAGAAGAGCCAAGAGGTCCATGGAAAGAGTGGCAAGAAGAAAGACATTGGTGAAAGAAAGCCATAAGAAGTTCTGTTTGCAGTTTGCAAGAAGCCATGTGGGGGACACAGCAAACATGTGGAAGAAGGTGATCTGGTCAGATGAGACCAAAATATGAACTTTTTAGCTTAAAAGCAAAACGCTATGTGTGATGGAAAACTAACACAGCACATCACCCTGAACACACCATCCCCACCGTGAAACATGGTGGTGGCAGCATCATGTTGTGGAGATGCTTTTTTTCAGCAGGGACAGGGAAGCTGGTCTGAGTTGATAGGAAGATGGATGGAGCCAAATACAGGACAATCTTAGAAGAAAACCGGTTCGAGTCTCCAAAAAAACTTGAGACTGGGGCTGAAGTTCACCTTCCAGCAGGACAACAACCCTAAACATACAGCCAGAGCTACAGTGGAATGGTTTAGAGGGGTCTCAAACTGGTGGTCCTCCAGCTGTTTCAACTACAAGTCCCATGAGGCATTGCAAGGCTGACAGTTACAAGCATGACTCCCACAGGCAGAGGCATGATGGGACTTGTAGTTTCGCAACAGCTGGAGTACCGCCAGTTTGAGACCCCCTGGTTTAGATCAAAGCAAATTCATGTATTAGAATGGTCTAGTTAAAGTCCAGACCTAAATCCATTTGAGAATCTGTGGCAAGACTTGAAAATTGCTGTTCAGATGCTCTCCATCCAATCTTACATAGTTACATAGTCAGGTTGAAAAAAGACACAAGTCCATCCAGTTCAACCTTAAATCTGACAGAGCTTGAGATATTTTGCAAAGAAGAATGGGCAAAAATGTCCCTCTCTAGATGTGCAAAGCTGGTAGAGACATCCCCAAAAAGACTTGCAGTTGTAATTGCAGCGAAAGGGGGTTCTACAAAGTATTGACTCAGGGAGGAGCTATACAAATGTACCCCACACTTTTCACATATTTATTTGTAAAACATTTATCATTTTCCTTCCACTTCACAATTATGTGCCACTTTGTGTTGGTCTATCACATACAATCCCAATAAAATACATTTGTTTTTGGTTGTAACATGGCAAAATTTCAAGGGGTATGAATACTTTTTCAAGGCACTGTAAGCAAAAAAAGTTGATGAAGTCCAATGTCACACTTGCTATGCAGGATATGTCAAGGCAGAGACATACTTTGTTGTTGAGTGAGTGAGGGACTCAGCATGGTTTTCATCAGGGATGGATTTGATGCCTCACTTGTCCAGCCAGCAGCGATGCAAGCTCTGGAAACCGGCCATTTTGAAGCACTTTATAGTGATCTTGCCACCAGCCAGTTGTCACCAGCTGCATCAGCTTAAGAGCAGGCCTCTGCTTTTATTATCCTCCGTCTTTGCCCCTTCCAGTTTTAATTTCAGTTTGCTTGACATTCTCTGGCTTCATAGTGAAGTTCTTCAACTGCCATTACCCTTTTCCAAAGGGAGTGCCCTTACAGGTGAAACTACATCAGAGAGGGGCAGACAATAAGCTTTTCTGGCTAATAAAGGTAAATGCCAATAAAATGTGGTATCTGAACTTTGGTGGGATATTTGCTTGGAGAGCTTTAAAATTTGCAAGTTGACTTGAACTGTGTGTGTCAGTGTAATCTTAGCTCTTTGCACCTCTGATCAGTTTGTTCATTTCGATTTGCCAGGAGGAATGTTTCGGTTGTCCGACCCCACTCATGGCACCTTGCCAAGCTGTCCGAAGTCCATCCTGATGTAGCAAGTATGCAGTATCCCACAGATGCCTTCAGTTTGTCCTGGCATTCTGGCTGTGAAACTAGGTGAGTATGTTTTTTTTTATGGTGACTTTGCAGATAAATATACCTGATTCGTCTAATAACTTGTAGGAAGACACTATATGTGGGCACTTTTGCAAATGGTTGAGTTCAGGTGTTTCAAATGAAGGGTACTGTTGATACTACAGCATACAAAGACACATTATACAACTGTGCTCTTCCAGCCCTACTGGTAACAGTTCAGTGAAGGCCCTTTTCTGTTCCAGCGTGACTGTAGCCCATGTACAAATCCAGCTCCACAAAGACTTGGTTTGACCGGTTTAGGTTGGAGGAACTGAAGTGGCCTTCACAGAGCCCCTGACCTCAATGCTACTGAACACCTTTGGGATAAGGCCTCCACATCCAACATCAATACATGACCTCAACCCTACTGAACACTTTTGGGATCAGGTCTTCTCATCAGTACCTGACCTCAACCCTACTGAACACTTTTGGGATCAGGTCTTCTCATCAGTACCTGACCTCAACCCTACCAAACACTTTTGGGATCAGGTCTTCTCATCAGTACCTGACCTCAACTCTACTGAACACTTTTGGGATCAGGTCTTCTTATCCAAGAGGAGGCCATAAAGTAGGGAAACTCTGTATTAATAGCCATGGTTTTGAAACTGTATATCCAGTAAGCCTATGTAGGTGTGATGGTCAGGTGTGCACAAACATTTGGGCATATAGTGCGTATGTGGAGTATGCAGAAAAAATGTTTTGTTTTTCTTTACTTTTCAAATAACTTTTCAAAATTTCTTATTGTGGATGTTGACATATATGTATGGTTTATGAAGCCATCTAATGTTGCTTTTCCTTGCTTTGCAGTGAACTTCCTATGCAGTGGAATCCTTTGTCGAGACACTGCAGCACAGACAAAAGCAGCTCCATTGGTAGCATGGAAAGTCTTGACCAGCCAGGACAAAATTATTATGAAGGAACACTTTCCCCTATTGACCCAAGCATGTACCAGAATAAAAGAGACTCTGCCTATAGCTCGTTTTCTGCAAGCTCCAACACTTCTGATTATACTGTGTCTGCTAGAACGGAAGAGTCTTCTCCAATTAACTGTGTGCTCAGGTCAACCAAACAGGAAGATGGTCGATATCTCCAGACGGGACAAAGTGCTCTTGACCCACAGGATGATGTACCTTGCCAGACATTAGGCGATCATCCTCAACAGCCTGCTTCACTCTGTTACGACTCCAACCATTTGGATATCATAAAATCACCACCACAGCCTCCTGTGCGAAGAGATAGCTTACGAGGGTCTAAAAACCAGTTGTGCCACAGTGAGAAAAGGAGAGCCTCTGCTCCAGGGGAAACCTTTTATATACCTGGAAAGTGGTCCAAAGACTTCCACCAACTGAACTCTAGCTGTGCCCAGTGCCAGCGTGCCAAAGATTTCTGTACTCTACATCAAAAGACGAACTTGTCTTCAGATCAGTATTACATGTTGAGTTCTCAGGCGGATGGCGCTCTACCAAACCAGCCTCCTGGTGCTGACACAGGGGAAAAAAATTATTGCACTGAACCAAGAAAGAGATGTTCTGCCAATGAGGGGGACGTTGAAAGTAATGAGGTTGTTGCCTGTTACACAGTTCAAAAAATCAGGGAGACATTTCTTAAAAATTCATCTTGTGACCCTCACAAGCCTGAACATAATCGTTCTTCTCAAAGAGAAGGCTCCAGCTCGCAGACTGTTTTTAGAAACGATGCAAAAATGGCCGCATCAAACTACTGTTATGACACAGACCATTGCAACGGAGATGATGGAATAGATAAAAAGTGCAATCGTATTCCTTTAGAAACCGTTCAGGCTGCTACACATCAAAACGCAGGAGTCAACAACTGTGACCTAAAAGCACACCATGGACGTTCTTTTAGTAGGTCAGATGGTGATCCAAAAGAAGCCCCAACTTTCCAATCAAGTGAATCAACAGGAGGGCAGGGATCACCAAAGTCGCTTCAGGTATCAGAGACCGGGCAAGTAGAAAATGCAGTGCCAACCAAAAAACCCGGCTCATCACGTCATCGCTCGGCACAGATGCGAAGAAGAAGTGACCGATTCGCCACCAACTTGAGAAACGAGATACAGAATCGAAAGGCTCAGCTCCAAAAGAGCATGGGCTCTTCAATTCTCCTTTGTGGTGAGGCTGTTGAAGAAAGAGATGAGCCAGTTGACTGTCAGCCTCGACCAGCTCCTCCACCTCCACCACCTAAAAACAAAGCACGTCTTTTGGAAATCAAAAAAGCCAACACCGAGCTGTTCAGCCATTCTGATGGTTTAAGTCAAGAAAGAACTGAAAGCCACAGCCTTGAAAAATCTAAACCCTTTAATTGCGTGAGGGAAGGTATAAATACACTGAGAAACGAAACTGTTCCTGAGGATGAAGAAGTGTGTGTTGCTTTCAGAAATAAAGCCTCCAATGACTGGTGGAAGAGGAGCTCCTCATGTGCACCACACCAAGAGGCACCACTCTATGAGGAAAGTTATGGAGGCAATCAAAAACCGATTGAACATTCCTTTGATCACTCAAGTAGAATTGTACAGCAGCCGTCAAATATGTCTCTCCAATCTGACACCAATGAGTGGAGGACAACACCATCTAGTAGGCCTTCCAGCCCAGACATATGGGAGAGAGATAAGGAAAACCTTGTTGACAGTTCAAAAAGCAACGAAGAACCCAGGGATCCATCGATCCGAGAGACAAATAATTTTGATAAGTTATGGAGGACAGGCTCAAGTCAGAATATATCTCACAATGAACCACCAGTTGAAGCTTTTAAAAAAACCAGGCCAGAGGATACAAACTGTTTTAATAGTCGCAACTCTTTTGGTGCTCGTGCCAACAGTGCACATCATGGTAAAGATCATCATGGTGGAGAAAGGTGCATTGGTGACCAAAGAAAGGCGAATCGTGTAGAGGACATAGGTCTAGAGCAGAAGGCTTGTGAACTAAGGCTTCGTGAGTTGGAAAAAATAGAGGCTAAACCGTCCAAGGCCTCCCATCAACCTTCTGGTTTTGAAGAGCAGGTATCTCGCCATAAACCTCCCGGTGGCAGATGGACATTGTCTCCGGATCCCAAACCTCAGCCTCCTTATTTCATGAAAGGGAGCCCTCCGGAAGTTGACATGAACGCGGAAGAGGTGGTTCCCCCCATCACTCGCGTGACTGAGACCAGTGTCCTCATGCCTTTTGCGGATCGAAGGAGGTTTTTCGAAGATAGTAGCAAGGGGCCTCCATCGTCCCACATCTCCATGCACATGAATAAAAATACGTTTTGCTCAAGTCTTTCCGACAATTCTTACCCTCAGACTGTGGCTCCCGATGTAAGAAGGCATTCTGTGGATCATACGCGTCATCCTTTATCTCCCGCTAGGCAAGAGAGCGGTGTGGCGTGTTCCGAGTACTGCATGAGTCATGCAGTGGAGCCACCACTGTGTTGTAATCCAAATGGTCATTTGGCGGACTACCTGCACTCTGTGTCCTGCGGATATCGATCGTGCGTGTTCTGCTCCAGTGATGTGTGTCCGGCTTTGCTTAAAAGGAATATATCGATGACCCATCACACTTGCCACTGTCAACACCACCATCATCGCCATCATCCATGGACAAGATGTAATGAATGTTTGTGTCCTAACCAACATCCCTCCTTGGAGGAAGCCACAGCCATGCATGGTGACCCATGGCACTTAAGGCAATCTATGTTACAGGTGAGAAATTTACTATGGCGTGGGCAGCTATAGTTAGGAAAAAGTTTGTATGTCCAGCCAAACTATTTTTATTTTTGGATACGGGGAAACGAGCAGAACCCCTGTTGCTGTTGGGTTATTGCCACCTTCCAGGGCTCTCTTAAAAAAAAAAAAAAAACATTTCCCCTTTGCTTAAAGCTGAACTCCAGACAAACTGCTAAATACACAGATCAAATGCATATACCGGTATATACGTCTGACATTTCTTATTTGGTTAAGGGGCGGGGCCACCTGGCTGCGTCACCTGGTGGTTCCCGCCACTTGTGACGTCTCCAACCCAGCATGCACCGGTTCGTGACGTCACAGAGGGCGGGAAGCACCAGGTGACATTGCCAGGTGGCCCTGCCCCTTACCTATATAAGACATGTCAGACGGTGGAGCCTGCAGTAGGCAGCCAACCTTCATTGACGGCAGGAGCGGCTTTGTTTTTTTTTTTTTGTTTTTTTTGGGTGTGGCGGGCGGCAGGACACTGTTTTTGACAATTCCTTTATCGATAAAAAAAAAGTCTGTTTTTATTACTTTGAGACACTTTTTTGGTGAAATGGTGGGGGTATAATGTACACGATACTCATTCGCATGGGGGGGGAAGGATCTGGGGAACCTCTTCTTAAAGGGGGCTTCCAGATTCCAATTGGCCCCCTCCCGCAGACCCCCACAACCACCGGCACGTGTGGTGACGTGCTCAATACCTATTTTACCCGCTACGTGTGTATAGAGATATAGGTAGAGATATTATTTCTTTTTCTTTCTTTTTCTTTCTTTCTTTCTTTCTTTCTTTCTTTCTTTCTCTCTTTCTTTCTTTCTCTCTTTCTTTCTTTCTTTCTTTCTTTCTCTCTTTCTTTCTTTCTTTCTCTCTTTCTTTCTTTCTTTCTCTCTTTCTTTCTCTATCTATCTATATTATTTTGGCTGTCTTAGTCCATCAATTATTTAATAACAAAATATTCTGGACTCTTTTGAGTGTATTTATTTAAAAAGTGTTTATTTTTTTTTTTAAGACTAATTATCCAGCAAAGCTGGCGCATTCGTTCGGTGTAAAATAGGGTGAAAAACCAAACTTTCGTCATATTTCCTCTACAAGTAGAATGTTATTTATTCATTAAAAACAAAGGTTCTGGAAAATACCACAATATGGCCACTATATGGAGCTGAGGATTACTATTTATAATCTATGATCCTCAGCTCCCTCTAGTGGCAATAATGCAGTATTTTCCTGGAATCGCACTTTTTATTTTAAATTGAACAAATAACCTTCAACCTGTAGCGGGAATAGACAGAGAACATTTGATTTTGCCGCACAAATTGAATGCATCAGCAATTTAACAGAACCTCATGCATTTTTTGTTTTAAACAAGTACATCTCAAATGGCTATTGGTGTGGCGCTCTTCTTGCTTTTTAGTTCTCTCAGGTCCCCCCCTTTATTGGGGGTGCTGTGGTGGTACCATGTGAGCCTCACCAGTGGGTCGTCTTGATCAATGAAACAATGATTGACAATGGTGGGTGTTATGGGATCTGGAGCCTCTTATACATGTACCCAGCAATAAAACCCAGACAGGGGTCCTAACCCCTCCAAATTTTATCTAAAATAATAACAAAAAAAGTTTTAACTTTACAAAATAGTTTTTTAATTTTTAGACTCTGTAGTTTCCACCAGACTTCAGTGGTCATGTAAGTAGACCTTGGCAGACGCCGGAGTCCCATAGAATGAACCTTTATGACTTCCACCCAACAATCAGGGCCTGGAATGCAGACATTCAGGGCCGTCTTCCGTGTTTAGAATTGGGGTCGGGTCTCGCACATTGCCGTTGCCAATCTCTGTTTTGGCTCACGCTCTCTTTTTTTTATTCTTTTCCCGTCCCGTGGAATGTTGGTCGCAGGAAGCATCGCTGAAAGAATGGAACCAGCAACTGAAGATCAACAGGAAGTGCAGCCAGTCTGTGAGGTGAGATGCTCGTTTCCTTGAGGGACGTTCATGGGAATGGGTCATAAGAAATGCCATTGCTTTGTGGGTAATGTCTGTCTGGGGACCCATCTGGGCTGATTGTGTGAAACTAAAGAATTTGTGCAAGTATGTGGCCAAAGTACTTGAGTATGACTTGGTATCGGCCTCTTACACTGTACAGCACAGCTCAGACTGGGAAAGGTATGACATCATAAGAAGGTAGTCGGTTGTGCTTCAGTGCAAAGAAGATGCTGATAGGAAGAGACAGCAGGATGATAGAAATGAACTCTTCAAATCTGCTTCTGTACTGTCCAGCAGCAGGCTGGAGGAATGGTAGGGAGAGTATCCTCCAGCCTTTCTCAGCCAGGGTTCCTCCGGTGGTAGCTAGGGGGGTTCCTTGTGCATCAGTAATTTTTTTTTTCTTCTCGGATACCGTAGGGAAAATAATTATTTGATCCCCTGCAGATTTTGTAAGTTTGCCCACTTACAGAGAAATGAAGGGTCTATCATTTTTATCATAGGTGTATTTTAGATGATGGAGACAGAATATCAACCAAAAATCCAGAAAAAAACACATGATACAAATGTTATAAATTGAGTTGCAGTTCAGTGAGTAAAGTATTTGATCCCCAAGCAAAACATGACTTGGTACTTGGTGGAGAAACCCTTGTTGGCAAGCACAGAGGTCAGATGTTTCTTGTAGGTGGTGACCAGGTTTGCACACATCTCAGGAGGGATTTTGGTCCACTCTTCTTTACAGATCTTCTCTAAATCCTTAAGGTTTCTTGGCAACTCGAAGTTTCAGCTCCCTCTAAAAAATGTTCTTTAAGGTCAAGGTCTGGAGACTGGCTAGGCCACTCCATGACCTTAATGTGCTTCTTCTTGAGCCACTCCTTTGTTGCCTTGGCAGTATGTTTTGAGTCATTATCATGCTGGAAGACCCATCCATGACCCATCTTCAGTGTTCTGGCTGACGGTAGAAGGTTCTCTTCCAAGATTTTACAATACATGGCCTCGTCCATTGGCCCCTTAATGCGGCAAAGTTGGCCTGTACCTTTAGCAGAGAAACCGCTTCCAAGCATCATGTTTCCACCTCCGTGCTTGACTGTAGGGATGGTGTTCTTGGGGTCATAGTCAGCATTTCTCTTCCTCCAAACACGGCCAGTTGAGTTAATGCCAAAGAGCTCAATTATGGTCTCATCTGACCACAGCACTTTCTCCCAATCCTTCTCTGAATCATTAAGATGTTCATTGGGATGACTGTACATGTACCTTCCTGAGTAGGGGGACTCGTTTTGTTTGGAGGAAGAAAAATGCTGACTATGACCATAAGAACACCATCCCTACAGTCAAGCATGGAGGTGGAAACATGATGCTTTGGGGCTGTTTCTCTGCTAAAGGTACAGATTGACTTTTTCGCATCGATGGGCCAATGGACAGGGCCATGTATTGTAAGATCTTGGATGAGAACCTTCTTCCCTCAACCATAACACTGAAGATGGGTCATGGATGGGTCTTCCAGCATGACAATGACCCAAAACATACCGCCAAGGCAACAAAGGAGTGGCTCAAGAAGAATCACATTAAGGTCATGGAGTGTCCTAGCCAGTCTCCAGCCCTTAATCCTATAGAAAATTTATGGAGGGAGCTGAAACTTCGAGTTGCCCAGCGACAGCCAAGAAACCTTAAGGATTTAGAGAAGATCTGTAAAGAAGAGTGGACCGAAATCCCTCCTGAGATGTGTGCAAACCTGGTCACCAACTACAAGAAACGTCTGACCTCTGTGCTTGCCAACAAGGGTTTCTCCACCAAATACTAAGTCGTGTTTTGCTTGGAGATCAAATACTTATTTTATTCAATGTATAACATTTGTATTGTGTTTTTTTCTGAATTTTTGGTTGATATTCAGTGTCTATCATATAAAATACACCTATGATAAAAATGATACACCCTTCATTTATTTATAAGTGGGCAAACTTACAAAATCTGCAGGGGATCAAATCATTATTTTCTCCACTGTATGTATCCATGGACGTTTTTAGATATCTGTAAGCAGCATTCCCGCTGACTGCCAACGTAAGGGGAGTTCTTCCCGCTGACCTCCAATGTGAGGAGCATTGTTCTTGCTGACCTCCAATGTGAGGAGCATTGTTCTTGCTGACCTCCAATGTGAGGAGCATTGTTCTTGCTGACCTCCAATGTGAGGAGCATTGTTCTTGCTGACCTCAAATGTAAGGAGCATTCTTCCCGCTGACCTCCAATGTAAGGAGCATTCTTTTTGCTGACCTCCAATGTAAGGAGCATTCTTATTGCTGACCTCCAATGTAAGGAGCATTCTTATTGCTGACCTCCAATGTAAGGAGCATTCTTCTTGCTGACCTCCAATGTAAGGAGCATTCTTCTTGCTGACCTCCAATGTAAAGAGCATTCTTTTTGCTGACCTCCAATGTAAGGAGCATTCTTCCCGCTGACCTCCAATGTAAGGAGCATTCTTTTTGCTGACCTCCAATGTAAGGAGCATTCTTTTTGCTGACCTCCAATGTAAGGAGCATTCTTTTTGCTGACCTCCAATGTAAGGAGCATTCTTATTGCTGACCTCCAATGTAAGGAACATTCTTCTTGCTGACCTCCAATGTAAGGAGCATTCTTCTTGCTGACCTCCAATGTAAGGAGCATTCTTTTTGCTGACCTCCAATGTAAGGAGCATTCTTCTTGCTGACCTCCAATGTAAGGAGCATTCTTTTTGCTGACCTCCAATGTAAGGAGCATTCTTTTTACTGACCTCCAATGTAAGGAGCATTCTTTTTGCTGACCTCCAATGTAAGGAGCATTCTTTTTGCTGACCTCCAATGTAAGGAGCATTCTTTTTGCTGACCTCCAATGTAAGGAGCATTCTTCTCGCTGACCTCCAATGTAAGGAGCATTCTTCTTGCTGACCTCCAATGTAAGGAGCATTCTTCTTGCGGGCCTCCAATGTAAGGAGCATTCTTCCCGCTGACCTCCAATGTAAGGAGCATTCTTCTCACTGACCACCAATCGGTTGCAATTTGCAAAGCTTGCCAGATGCTTCCATTCAAATCACTGGAAATGCTCAGCAAAACATGTTGTAAATGCTCTTAAAGGTGTGGGGCACACATTTGCAGGGCACTATAACCAGGCTCTTTCATTAGAGAATTATATACACTTTAAACAGATTTCTCTCTCACTCTGCAGTCTCCTGCTATCATCGTGCTCCTTGCACTGCAGCTCACCTGATCAGCTCCTTGTGCTCTTTCTCCCTCTCCCAGTCTGAACTCTGCTGTACATGGCGTACAAGAAGATGACACCAAGTCATATTCAGTTTTCTTTGCTTGCTTCAAGTATAAAATGTAATGATGTCATAATGAATACAGAGTTTGTGTTAATTTGTATCTTTTGATCTCTTCCTGGAGTTCAGCTTTAGCTTTCCGTCTTCTTGGAAAATGTTGACAATATCCTCATTTCCCAATATGGATTTCTTTCTGGTAGAAGAATAAGGAAATGAGCTCAGACCCACTTCCTTACCCGTCTTCATTCCTTACAGGGAAATGAGTGCTGGGAGATGTTCTTGCGTCCAGTAAACAAGGTGTAGGTGGGTGGAGCTTAGGCTGCGAGATTTTCTCAGCAAGATTTACGGACTAGAAGAGTCATTTCCTACCTTTTTTTTTTTTTTTTACCACGTCAGCAAAAACCACTTGAGGGCAGAATCAGGTTAACGTTCATTAGCTGCCGCCTTCACCAGTTCACATCATTGTGGTGTATGTTCTCCTCCTTTAATTCCATGTTTTCCCCTTTTTCTCCCTTTCTTTTCTCCCTTTTCCCCTTTCATTAATTTTAATATAAGACACACATACCCAGAGCATAACCCTTTACGTGCAGTTTTTACCTTGTTAACTAGTAAGCACCCCCGTGGCTAGGTATAAATCCCATTTACATTAATTTTCCGCCCTCCCTTTTCTATTTTCCTACCCCCTTTCCCCTTTCTTTCCCTTTTCCCTCCCACCCTCCCCAAGGCCCTTGTATCCACCCACCCCCCTCCCGCCTTTGGCCCACCAGGTGTCTCCCTCCCCCACCACCCCCATATAGTAAAAGTACCAGGAGTATCTTAAATCCAACTAGTTTTGTCTCTATTCTGTTCCCGCCCATCCTGATACCTCTATGTTCCCATGTTCACATCGAAGTAATTTACCATCTAACTACCTCCAAATTTCAAGGGAGAATACCAATATAATCAAGCCATGGGCTCCATATCTTAACAAATTTACCGTAGCTACACCTTCTGACATAAGTTGTTTTTTCTGTCCACACTAGCTTGTTCATTACTTCAACCCAGTCTTCCGGGGTTGCGGGTATAGCAGATAGCCAGGACTGGGCTATCAACTTCCTTGCCTGGTAGAGGCACCTCTGCACAGCGATATTAATACTAGTAGACCCTATATTTTCGCTTATCAGGCCAAGAATACATACCCTGGCCTCTAGTGCTAGTTTAATCTTCCACCTGGTTTCTATGATTTTTATTACCGTATATACTCGAGTATAAGTCGAATTTTTCAGCACATTTTTTTGTGCTGAAAGTGCCCCCCTCGACTTATACTGGAGTCAAGCACTTTTCTGCAGGAAAAAATGTCATTTTCCGAACCAACTTTGAGGCCCCGTATCTCAGGGCCACTTAGTGCTAGGAACCCCAAATTTGGTGTGCAAACCCAGTGGAACTGGTACCACGACATATCCAAAGATGGAGTTCCTAGCACTAAGTGGCCCCGAGATACGGGGCCCCAAAATCTGTTCGGAAAATGTCATTCTCTGCTGCAGAAAAGTGCTTGACATTTTCTGAACCGACTTTGGGGCCCCTTATCTCAGAGCCACTTAGTGCTAGGAACCCCAAATTTGGTGTGCAAACCCAGTGGCACTGGTACCATAACATATCCAAAGATGGAGTTCTTAGCACCAAGTGGCCCTGAGATACGGGGGCCCAAATCCGGTTCAGAAAATGTCATTCTCTGCTATAGAAAAGTGCTTGACATTTTCTGAACTGATATTTGGGGCCCTGTATCTCGGGGCCACTTGGTGCTAGAAACCCCAGCTTTGGATATTTTATGGTGCTAGTTCCACTGGGTTTGCACACCAAATTTGGGGTTCTTAGCACTAAGTGGCCCCAAGATACGGGGCCCCAAATTTGGTCAACTGTGTCCATCTGCAGCAATGTCATTTTGGGACCCTTTGGGTTCAGAGACCCCAAATTTTGGCTGCAGCTAGGGGGCATCTAGGAACCCTTAACTACCAAGTTTGAAGTTCAGGGGACCTATGGCTGCAAATGGGCACAGTGAGGCATGCAAATGGGCATTGTTGACCCTCTTTTCCACTTACAGTAGCTGTGCATTTCTCACCCTCGTCTTATACTCGGGTCAATAAGTTTTTCCCATTTTTTTGTGGTAAATTAGGGCCTCGACTTATACTCAGAACGACTTATACTCGAGTATATACGGTATCTCTCTCCAGTACCTTGCTAATTTTGGGCATCTCCACATCATATGGATAAGGTCTCCTGTGTCCAGGCACCTAGGGCATTTATCGTCCAGCCTGTTACCAAATTTATGTAGTCTTTTTGGGGTGTAATAGACTCTATGCAATAGAAAAAGGTGTGAGGCCTGCTGCGATGGAGAGACGGACACCAACGGGCAATACTCCAGAATCCTCATCCATTGATGGTCCGTGATCTCCCCCACATCTATCTCCCACCTTGCCCTAGCTCCCATAGACGACTGTGGAGCAAGTAGCTTTTCGACCAGCTTCCCGTATATCTTTGCTATCAGGCCCTTGGTGCTATTTGTTTTTACAATGCTTTCAAGGAGAGAGACCTTGCACCACTCAGGCGGGCTATTCCTGAATTGGCTATTCAAGGCGTGCCTAACCTGTAGGTAATAGTAGAATGTTTTTTTGGGAATACCATATTCAGTCCTAAGCTCAATAAAAGATTTTAATATTTTATTGTCCCCATATAATTGGACTAGCCTACTAATTCCTTTGAGTTCCCAAAACCTATTTTTTTCCAAGGTCGTTAATTCCTGCAGAAACTTGTTTCGCCATATAGGTGAAAATTCGGTGAACCCTCTGTAATCCATAATCCGTTTGGTCGACTGCCAGACTTTCTTTACTAATCTATTTGTTGGAAGCCCATCCTGCAGTGACCCGGCCTCTAATGCCTCTAATGCCTCTATCAAAGACTTATGGGGGCTATTCTGTAGCATAATTTCCCCGCTAGTATTCTTCCACCCCTGGGTCTCGCATCCCCCTATATGCTGCAACTGGGCTGCCAGGAAGTAATTATATGGATGAGGCACTGCCAGTCCCCCCTCACTGGTAGGACGTTGTAATGTCTGCAGGCTAATCCTTGCCTGTCCTTTCCTCCAGATTAGTTCTCTAAACAAGATGTTTATTTTTGAGAACCATTTCTTCCCAATCCAGACTGGGGAATTGTGGAGTATGTACAGAAGCTGTGGCAACCATATCATTTTGATTAAGTTGGTTCTACCTGCCAGTGATAGGGGGAGCTTTCCCCAGATATCGCTTTTTCTTTTAAATTTTTCCAGCAGGGGGGTTAGGTTATCTTCAATATAATGCTGGGGGTCACTGGATACCGTTACTCCCAAATATCTCATTTTCTCGGTCGTCTTTAGCCGGGGAATACCACTGATCGGGGGTCTAACAGTTAAATCTATGGGTAGGAGCGTGGATTTGCCCCAATTCACGACAAGTCCTGATAGGTTCCCAAACCTTTCCACCAGCTGGATCGCTTTTTCTAGTGATGGTCCGGTATCGCCCAAAAATAGTAGCACATCGTCTGCAAAAAGCGCTATCTTATCCTCCCCATTGCTTCTCTTAAATCCCTGCACTCCGGTTGTTGTTCTGATTGCTTCCGCCAGCGGCTCCATAGCCAGGGCAAACAACAGGGGTGACAATGGGCACCCCTGCCTCGTCCCTTTCTCGAGAGGCATCCATTCAGAGAATTTGTTATTTATCTTTAATCTAGCTTTTGGGTGGGAGTACAGAATTTTCACCCATCTAATAAACGTGGAGCCAAACCCAAATCTTTCCAAGACCCACCACAGATAGTCCCACTCCATGCTATCGAACGCCTTGGCGATGTCCAAGGACAATATTGCTCTAGAGGCGTTTTCCCCGATTGGAGATTGAAGACACAGGTAGGTCCGCCTGATGTTTACACTAACAGACCTATTCGGGATAAATCCCGACTGGTCCGGGTTTACCAAGCCCGATATGCATTTATTTAGTCTGGTTGCCATTATTTTAGCCAGAATTTTAATGTCTGTGCAGAGCAGTGAGATTGGCCTATATGAGGATACATCAAGGTGGTCTTTACCCTCTTTCGGTATCAGTATTATATTGGCCTCTAGCATCGAGGAGGGCAGCTTTCCCTCTATTATTGCCCAGTTCAGTGTTTTCAAAAGAAAAGGGAGTAGTACCGCCCCAAAGTATTTATAGACTTCTAAGGGCAATCCGTCCGGGCCTGGTGATTTTTGATTAGGCATATCTGCTACTGCTTGCTTTAATTCTTCCAGGGTTATTGGGGATTCCAGGCCGACCCTATCTGCATCAGGAAGAATCGGCAGATTAGCATTCTCCAGGAAGCTTTCCACCACCTTTTGTTCTAGCCTACCCTGTGATTTATATAAATCCTTGTAATAATTAAAAAATGTTTCCTTTACTTTCTGAGGGTCAAATGAATTTTCTCCGTTAGGAGTCCTGATCATGGGCAGTGATGAGGAGGAAGAGTTGGTGTTGACCAACATTGCCAACGTTCGTCCCACTCTCTCCCCCTCTCCAAAGTACTTCTGTCTCTGGAACAGTCTCCTATTCTCGGCCTTTCTAATTGTATCCATCCTGTACTCCTGTTGCTTTTTTAACCATAGTGCCTGATTTTCCGAGTTTGGGTCTTTAACATACTGCCTCTCTAATTTTGACGCCTCGTCCCTAATTCGCTCCCTATTTGTTTGTGATTTTTTCTTGGTCCACGCTATCTGCTGTATAAGCACTCCCCTAAGATATGCTTTTAGGGAATCCCAGACCATCCCCTCCGACGCTGTACCCTGATTGTTTCCAATAAACTCTTCTATTTTCCCAGAGATATCTTCTATTCCACCCATAATCTCCAACCAAGCCGGATTCAGTGCCCAAGCACTACGGGTGCGTCTATCATGTAGCTTTATCTTCAGCGTTAGGGGTGAATGGTCCGAGATCCCCCTTTGCTGGTATTCTATCCTGGCCACAAGTGACTGCGCCACCCCATTGCCGATCGCTAAGTCGATCCTAGAAAGTGTGTGGTGCGACTCCGAGAGACAAGAATACTGTCGAGCCCCTGGGTTTCGGGCTCTCCAAAGGTCGCACCACCCAACCTCTTCCAGAAACTGGGCCAGCCGCCCCCCAGTCACTCCTGTCAGCCTAGCCCCAGGTGGAAACCTATCCAGGCGGCCGTCGAGGACCATATTGAAGTCACCCACTATTATAGTTGGAATGTCAGTTTTGTCCTCCACATACTCCAGTAACTGATATAGAATTTCCAGCTTGGAAGGCGGAGGAATATACAGGTTGGCTATAACAAATGGGTGGCCCTCTATGAGACAATATAGAAACACATAGCAGCCCAATGTGTCAATCTTAACATCTCTGCAAAAAAAGTCACACCTTTTTTAACCCAAATACTAACCCCCCTTGAATAAGACGAATATACTGAATGGTACTGGGCCTGGAATTTCCTATTTCTGGTCAACGGTATGGTCTCGTTGGTCAGGTGGGTCTCCTGGAGGCACACCAGACCCGAGTCGTGCGACTCCAACTCGGCAAATACCATTGCTCTCTTAACAGGATCTCCCATACCCCTAATGTTCCATGAGCTAATACCTACTACACTAACTGACATTTAAGAAAAGTACCATCTATACCATCAGAAAACCAGAAGAAGCGAAAAAAAAAAAAAAATAATTAATAAAAAACAAACGGCAAAGCTGATCCAAATACCCGAAGGTGTTCCTAACCCCTCTGCCATGTTCACCCTCTCTAATGTGTCTATATGTTTGTGCACTCGTTCCTATATCACTAATTCCCTCCTCTGACTCCATTATTTAGTGTTTCCAAGCAATATATGTGCATCTCGATATACTATAAGTTCTATTAATCTTTTCACTCCACAACTTTTGTTCTCGTGCAATGTGAACTTTTTTTTTAGTTATTTTAACTCCCTGTGCTCCCTTACCCTCGTATGCTCCCCCCCTTCTCCCCCCAAACCTATCTTGGTGCGCCCTGGGGGCTTGTTTTGTGACCATACTAACCCCAACTCTATATTCAAACCAACATTCCTTTCCCCTATCCAAACGTACTCCCCCCCCTATCCCTCCCACAACCCCTATCCGAATTTCATTCCGCAGTGCTCTCAAGTAAGAAATAACCCCAACACACCACTCTTTCCCAACTCTCATTTCCCACTTTCGACAATCCACCCCTCCCCCCTCAACCCTTGCTGCAAAAAAAAAAAAAAAAAAACACACCCCTTCCCCCAACCACAAAAAGGAAAATAAATTAGCACTTCTTTCATATAGTATGCTCAATCTCTAAAAGTTCTTCTTATTGTCATCAAGCCATTTAGTGGCCTTTTCTGCAGAGCTTCAATGCGCAATCTCGCCGGGTACAGTAGCGCATATGGTATTTTTAACGTCCGCAGGCTGCGCTTTATTTCTACAAAGCCCGCCCTCTTCTTCTGTAACTCAGGGGAGTAGTCTGGGTATAGTGAAACTCGGGCTCCATTATAGAAGATGTCCCCCTTCTCCCTGGACTTCTGCATTAATATGACCTTGTCCCTATAGTTGAACAATTTCACAATCATCGGTCTAGGGCGGGTACTCGATGAAACTACCCTGGTAGGCACTCTGTGCGCCCTTTCTATGGCAAAAAAACGTGAAAAAGTCTCGGGTCCAAAGACCTCCCTCAACCATCCCTCCATAAATTCTTCAGGGCGGGAGCCCTCGCTTTTCTCTGGGAGACCCAGTACCCTCACGTTCTGTCTCCGTGATCTATTCTCCATTTCGTCCATTTTAGACTTGTAAATGTCCAACTGAGCTTGCATAGCTTTAAATTCCTGTTGCATTGGATGTAGTACATCCTCAGCTTGGCTTAACCTCTCCTCCAGTATTGAGGCCCTATCTGCAGCTTTTTGTAATTCGTGGCTCATGGAGCGCAGCTCTTCTTTAAGGCCCCTTAGTTCATCATTTAAACTAGTTAATGAGCCCCTACAGGAGTTTACAGCTTTCAACACCTCTTTTAATGTGGGCTCGGGCTCGGCTGGTTCATTAGAGGCAAGAGTGTCCTTTGGTGTCTTATCCAGTGGGCCCTTCTCCGGGCTTTTTTTATTCGCCCCTTTAACAGGGATCGGTGGTGCGGATAAGGTTTTTCCTGTGCTTTTCCTGTCACTCATACCTCCCGTCTGCGCTTTTTCTTGGGGTACCAAGTTGCCTTTGGTTGGAGAACGCTGGGGGGTATGCGCGTACTTTTCTAATTTGGCTGCTGCCGTTGTTGCAGATGACACCTGGCTCCCCTTTTCTTTAAGTGAGCGGGTAGCTTGGGCCACCGAGCTTTCCTGTGTATGTTGAGCCTGCTCCTCCCCCTTCTTCCTAGTCATATTACAACAGTAATATATTGCAGTAGTAGCTGCAACAGTAGCGGTAACACGAAAAGAATTCAGAGGGGATATAGGAGGTACTGGGAGAAAAAAAAAAAAAAGAAAAGGGGGGGGAAAGACAAGGAGCAAGAGTAATTTTCAGGATCAGTTCCAGGCACAATTTTCCTTCCAGGGAAAGGTACAGCTCAGAGACTTTAACCAACTCAGATTGTCTCTACTCCACTACTCCACGGTTACCCTCTCTCCTCGTATTTCACTAGGAATAACCAAGGCTTTCCTCTATACCCTATCTTACAGAATAGATCACCATACAATAGAATGTAGGGAGGTGCGGAGAGAGGTATTCATAAGCCGACTCTCCGCTGTGTCTGCCCAGCAATACAGTATAGCTGTCCGGCGGTTTAAACCGGGCAGCCCACAGAGGTTTACTCACGGAACCGGCACTTGACATCCAGAGCCTTCACAGTGCATTCGTCGCCCGGGACGCTTGGTTAGCCCAGCTGCTCGTCGAGCTCTCTCTCGTCAGCGTTCCCTCTCGCGAGAGTGCAGGGGCCGTTGCCAGGCAACCCGCCGACGCGTGGAGCCTGGAGTCCCGTCACTCAGGGTCAGGTGTACAGCCCCTCTCAGCGCCGGTCCGCTTCACACTCTCCTCAATACAATACCAGCTCGTTCACCTCCGAAACCCCCAGCGGACCACGAGCTGTGAGGGAGCCGTATAGTAAGACGGAGGAAAGGAAAAGGAGGGTGGTGGCTACATGACACTGGGTCTCCTCGCTAGGTGTAGCTGGGGGTTGCAGCAAAGGGCTGGGTGGGGAGAGAGTTCACATCCCTCTGCTCACGGCCGCATCCACATCCGGTCACGCCCCGCCCATTTCCTACCTTATTATCTGTGTTCACCCTTCATGGATAAAGGAGGAGGAGGATTTGATTTGCAGGAATTCACATTTCCTAATACTCCTTTCCTGCCACCTAATACTCACTTCATACTGCCTAATGCTCCTTTCCTACTGCGTAATACTCCTTTGCTGCTGCCTAATATTCCTTTCCTGCTATCTAATCATTTTTTTCCTATTGCCCGATACTCCTTTCCATCTGCCTAATAATAATTTCCTGTTGCCTAATGCTTCTTTCCTCCTACTTTATACTCCTTTGCTTCTGCCTAACAGCGCTTCCATACTGCCCAATACTCATTTCCTACCAACTAATACTTATTTTACAGTGTCTGATCCTCCTTTCCTACTCCCTAATGCTCTTTTCTTAATGCTTCATTCCTACTCCCTAATGCTCCATCCTACTCCCTAGTGCTCCTTTCCTACTACCTAATGCTCCTTTCCTACCAATTAATACTTTTTTCACAGTGTCTGTCTAATGCTCCTTTCCTACTCCCTAATGCTCCTTTCCTACTCCCTAATGCTCAATTCCTACCAACTAATACTTTTTTCACAGTGTCTAATGCTCCTTTCCTACTCCCTAATGATTCTTTCCTACTACCTAATACTTTTTTCACAGTGTCTGTCTAATGCTTCCTTCCTACTCCCTAATGCTCCTTTCCTACTCGCTAATGCTCCTTTCCTACCAACTAATACTTTTTTCAGTGTCTAATGCCCAATTCCTACTCCCGGATGCTCCTTTCCTACCAGCTAATATTTTTTTCAGTGTCTGTCTAATGTCCCATTCCTACTCCCTAATGCTCCTTTCCTACCATCTAATACTTTTTTCACAGTGTCTAATGCTCCTTTCCTACTCCCTAATGCTCAATTCCTACCAAGTAATACTTTTTTTCACATTGTCTAATGCTCCTTTCCTACTCCCAAATGCTTCTTTCCTACCACCTAATACTTTTTTCACAGTGCCTGTCTAATGCTTCTTTCCTACCACCTAATACTTTTTTCACAGTGCCTGTCTAATGCTTCTTTCCTACCACCTAATACTTTTTTCACAGTGTCTAATGCCTTTCCTACTCCCTGATGCTCCTTTCCTACTCTCTAATGCTGCTTAATACTTCTTTCTTCATTCCTAATAATCCTTTCCTGTTACTTAATACTCCTTCACAGTACCCAATACTATTTTTCTCCTGCTTAATACTCCTTTCCTGCTTCCTACTACTATACTCATTTCATGCTGCCTGATACTCCTTTCCCGTTTCTGATTTTGTTTCAAGTTTATCTTAGTAGAAAGGTTGATCAGAATTTCAGGGAGAGAAATGAAAAGAAAAGAAACCCGTTCTTTGTCTAGTTTGGGTTCCTTATTTTAATCTTGCCTTTCCTCCCTCCTCACCAACCTACTAATTACTTTTTTTTTTACCAAATCTTTTCCGTTTTAATTTTAATTCCATTTCTTATTTTAGTGCAAGTCCTAATGCAAGCAGGGAGATGTGTTTTATATATATATATATATATATATATATATATATATATATATATATATTATGATTTTTATTTTTATATACATTTAATATTTTATCTACATAGATAAAATACCATAAGTAACATAAGGAGGTTCTATTATATGATGACAGCAGGCTGTGCGTAGTCTGGTGTATATCCAAAGAGAAGCCTCTGTGTTGGCTTCTGATTCTACATGCCGGCCCGTAACGGTTGAAATCCTTGGCGAAGGAGGATGCGTTCAGCCCTCGAAAAACGTTCGCCCCTCATTGTCTCAGCGCTCGATGTAACTGTCTGCATTTCCCATAAATGTTTCCACTCCGCAATGCCGTTCTTTTGATTTTGGAGTTCCTGTGAGAGGGTGTGACCGGCTCAGACACCCTCCACCTCCCTTTCCCAGCCGGTGACAGGAAAAGAACGTTTCCATGAGTCACATCGCTGAGAATAAGTCAGGAGAGAACATGACGCTGAGAACTGGCCACTTGTGAAGCCCACATTTCCTTAACACCTACAGACACCATGAATCAGTTAATGACGTTAAATCTGAACTCCGGGATGAGATTCTAATAAAACACTTGAACGTTTTTTTCTTTTTTTCTTTTAAAAATAAGGGAAAATTCCAAGAACATGGCCTGTTGGGGGGGGTTACTTGAGGAGTGAGCTTGGGAACCACTGTTATAGAACATTAATTGTGCCCATGCAGCACCCTCACAAATCTACCTTTTTTGTCTGGAATGCCTCCTGGAAAGTTGCAGTGTACTTCTGGTGCCTAGGCACTCATGTGCTTTTAGCCTCATAGGTGTGTGCTGCTCACTGTTCTCCTTGCTGGAGAGAAAGCTGTACCTGAGGAGTTGCAGTGTAAGAATGTCCCTGCTTCTGTGCCTTGAGCTTCCTAGTTGTATATCTGCATTATGGCATCATCTCAGGAGATTTGAGGATGTCATTACAGTGCTGCTCACTGTTGGTCCTACTCCAGAGCCCACCATGTCATTGAACTCCCAAAAGTCCTCCTGTTCTAGGGATCTTCAAGACATGGTATTGATGGGGCTGATAGATGGACATTTGGGCAGACCTCTCAACTATTAGACCTGCCCACACTGTCACTAAATACCCAAGAGTCTTCATGTTCTAGGGTTCTTCGAGACATCGTGTTGGTGGGGCTGATGGACATGTGGGCAGACCTCCTTGCTATCAGACCTGCTCACACTATATCAAACGCCAAAGAGTCCTCATGTTCTACTACTCTTAAGACAAACAGGGGAATTTATTAAAACCGGGTCAGCCAGAATCTGGAGCAGCTGTTAATGGCCACTAATCAGCTTTTAGCTTTAATTTTTCAAAGCCTAACTGAACAAGCTGAAGATAGAAGTTGATTGGTTGCCATGCACAGCTGTTCCAGATTCTGGCTGCCCCAGTTTGGATAAAATCCTCCCTTAGTATTGGAGGATGAACATATGGGAAGACCTCCCTGCTATCAAATCTGCCCACTGCATGTCAAGAAACTCCCAAGAGTCCTCCATGTTTTAAGGGTTTCTTAAGACATGACGGACATGTAGGCAGACTTCTCTGCTATCAGACCTGCCCATGTTATGTCTTGAAACTCCCTAGAGTCCTCATGTTCTAGAGATCTTCAAGACCTAGTGTTGGTGGGGATGATGGGGGGCGTGTGAGCAGACTTCCCTGCTATCAGACGTGCCCCACTATGTCAAGAAACTGCCAAGATTCCTCATGTTCTAGGTATCTTCAAGACCTGGTGTTGGCAGGGATGATGGTGGACATGTGGGCATAGCGTCCCACTTTCAGACCTGCCCACACCATATCAAACTCCCATGAGTTATGTTCTTGGGATCTTCAATACCTAGTGTTGGCAAGGATGGTGATGGACATGTGGGCAGACCTCCTTACTTTCAAACCTTTTTTTTTTTTTAGCGTTAATACTGCGCTAATGTTCAATCATATACAAATTGAAATTAAAAAAGCTGCAGCTCAACTGTGAGATACACACAAGGAACAAACAATTAAAACAAACAGAGCGGCGCTAAAAATTATGATTTAGAAACATACGAGGTTGCCTCAAATAAAATAAATTGCAAAGTCTGTGAGGAAGAAGCATTGTTCTCATGAAACCGCCAGCTTTCACAAAGGTGAATGTCTCTTGAAGTTCATATACCGGCAGCACCACAGTGATTCACACCACCCTAGTGTACACCACCACCTTACGAAAGACACCCTTACCAGATGGCAAGCTATACAAGCTTGTGGCTATTGCCCAGCCAAGGCCTTGTAAGCTCAGACGTCTCCTCATAGATGGGGCTTGACCTTGGGGTGGATCAACTAAACCAAACACTCCCACCACTCGGATCCAGTCGAACGGAGTCAAGCGACGTCCCATTCAACAAAGATGACCCAAAAAGAGAATCAAACAGCGCGGTGACATTGACACATCCCTCCTCCCAACGTGTTTCGTCATAGTGACGACGTTGTCCTGGGCATCAGGAGCGGGGACGTGCCCACCTCAGGGGCAGGTGTTTGATGCTAGCTGGCTGGCTATATACCTATATCTATGCGAGTTCTTACCAAGTGTATGTGCAATACTTTTTAAATTTTAATAAAATTTAAGGCAGTCTTACACAATGGCGAGATTCTCTTTGGGTCATCTTTGTTGAATGGGACGTCGTTTGACTCCATTTGACCGGATACAAGTGGTGGGTGCTTTTGGTTTAATTGATGAATCCTAAGATCAAGCCCCATCTACGAGGAGACATCTGAGCTTACAAGGCCTTGGCTGGGCAATAGCCACAAGCTTGTATAGCTTGCCATCTGGTAAGTGTGTCTTTTGTAAGGTGGTGGTGTACACTAGGGTGGTGTGAATCGCTGTGGTGCTGTCGGTATATGAACCTAAACTTAAAGAGACGTTCACCTTTGTCAAAACTGGTGTTTTCATGAGAACAACGCTTCTTCCTCACAGACTTTACAATTTATTTTATTATTTGAGGCAACCTCATATGTTTCTAAATCATATTTTTTTAGCTCAGCTCTGTTTGTTTTTATTACTTTTAAACCTGCCTACACCATATCAAGAAAGTCCCAAGAGCCCTTGTGTTTTTGGGATCTTCAAGACATGGCGTTGGTGGGGATGGTGAACATGTGGGCAGGCCTCTCTACACCATATCAAGAAAGTCCCAAGAGTCCTCTTGTTCTTGGGATCTTCAAGAAGTGATGTTAGCGGGCTGATGGTGGACATGTGGGTATATTTCCCCATGCAACACTGCTGCCTTTGTGATTTGGGCATCTTGTGAACTTACCCCAATTCTGGTCACCAGTGACTATCTGATTGAACCCCATGATGACATCATAGGGTCTGATAACTTCAAATAACATGAGTGTGCTGCACAGTACATTTAAATATTATCTTGAGCCATTACTGTGAGATAAGGGTGGTATGGTGGGTGCAATGCCTGGAGTTGGCCTTCAATGGTGATAATAAAAACAAGTGTAGACCTTTGTCCACAAGACCTGAAAACACAAATATTAACTGTATTTTGTTTTGCAGTGAACTATGTCAGTTTAATTCTGGCTTTCATTATCCGGGCCCACACAAGTCATGCTGCGAGGGCAGTGACCAGGAACGGCCTCAGTGCTACAAGGCGGCATCTACGTATGACCTCTCCTGTGATCCTCCCTTCAGGCCTGTGGATTTGCCATCAGCCCAGGATGGGCCACCACAATGGGGACTTTCAAGAGATAGGTCTTACTCTGTAAACCACCTGAACTTGGAACATCTTAAAGTGCGGGAAAGGCAAGAGCCGCCTGTAATAAAGCTTGAACAAACTGAGCCATCAGCCCGACCGAAGAAACAAGTTCCTCCTCGTCCTCCACCTCCTAACTGGGAGAAGTACAAAGAGCGGAGGTCATCCCATGAGTCAACCAAGTCTGTTTCTGGACTCGCATGTGCTCAAGATGTGCCCAGTGTACCTGGATATAGTAAAAATCTGGACGAGGCGAGGCAGCGATCTCAGAGTCTGCCCATGGAAAAGTCCTTTTCCCAGGTAGCACCTTCCCCTCCACCAATGCAAGCAATGGATTATAGCACAGAAACATCAGAGATGAGGAGTTCTTTAAATGAATCTCCAGATCGATCTATAACTGCTTCTCCAAGCCAAGACACTTCTAAGTAAGTTTACTTCTCATTTACATATTTTCATTAACCTGTATCTAAACCCAAAAACAGAAACCTAATTTATTGTGGTTTTACCAATACTTGGATATGGTAGCTTGCATTAACTTTATTTTTTTTCCCCAAGGTTTTTTCCTTTACTTAGATCCGGTTAGTAATATGTACACTTCCTGTCCTTTGGTTGACAACATTCACTTACTGTACTTGTATACATGGACTACGAAAAATCTCCCCTTTTCCTCTCAATAACATAGAAGGCAAGTGCATAGGCACAGAGATTTGTCAGAGAACTCAACAGAGCCCCCTTAGGTCAGGGCCCCCTAAGGCAGAGCCCCCATCGGAGCCCCTTCTTGCATCGTGGTCCTCCATCGGAGCCCCTTCTTGCATCGTGGACCTCCGTCAGAGCCCCTTCTTGCAACGTGGTCCTCCGTCAGAGCCCCTTCTTGCACCGTGGTCCTCCGTCGGAGCCCCTTCTTGCACCGTGGTCCTCCGTCGGAGCCCCTTCTTGCACCGTGGTCCTCCGTCGGAGCCCCTTCTTGCACCGTGGTCCTCCGTCGGAGCCCCTTCTTGCACCGTGGTCCTCCGTCGGAGCCCCTTCTTGCACCGTGGTCCTCCGTCGGAGCCCCTTCTTGCACCGTGGTCCTCCGTCGGAGCCCCTTCTTGCACCGTGGTCCTCCGTCGGAGCCCCTTCTTGCACCGTGGTCCTCCGTCGGAGAACCTTCTTGCACCGTGGTCCTCCGTCGGAGAACCTTCTTGCACCGTGGTCCTCCGTCGGAGAACCTTCTTGCACCGTGGTCCTCCGCCGGAGAACCTTCTTGCACCGTGGTCCTCCACCGGAGAACCTTCTTGCACCGTGGTCCTCCACCGGAGAACCTTCTTGCACCGTGGTCCTCCACCGGAGAACCTTCTTGCACCGTGGTCCTCCACCGGAGAACCTTCTTGCACCGTGGTCCTCCACCGGAGAACCTTCTTGCATCAGAGGGCCAAATAAAATCTTGTATTGGGCCGGATTTGACCCACAAGCCATAGTTTGAAGACCACTGCTGTACACAAAAGTATCAATTTTTGCTTTTATAATTTGACCGGTTTAAATTGACTTTAAAATTGTTGTTCTGTTGCAAAGTAATTTACAAATGAAATGGGCTTTTATTTATTGCTTATTTTTGTGACGCTAAAAAAATTATTTATTAATTTTGGGAAATAACAGAAAAAGAGGAAGGAGGAATTGATTTTTTTCCTTTTTCAGGTTGCTTGAAGTGACCTCACATGCAGGTGGAAGTTCCTCCTTTTGATCTGCAGATGAATGCAACACAAATAAATGCAACAATGTTACGTCATATCTCTTTATCACCCATTTGATTAATGTTTATAAACAATGTTACTATGTAACCACTTGACCTCCGGAAGGTTCACACCCCCCCCCCCCCCTCTCATGACCAGGCCATTTTTTTGCGATACGGCACTGTGTTACTTTAACTGACAATTGCGCTGTCATGCAATGCTGTACCCAATTAAAATTTAAAAAATTCCTTTTTCCCCACAAATAGAGCTTTCTTTTGGTGGTCCATCTATCTGATCATTGTTTATAAACAATGTTACTTTATATCTCTCTATCTCCTGGGGGGGCGGCAGCAGAGCATCTGCCCTGTGTACTTCAATGAAGTTTTGGAAATGTGTAGCACACCAAGTATCCTCAGCTGGTTAAGTTAACCTGTTGTCCCCCCCAAGACTTAAATTGCCCTGTTGCCATTCTTGCAAGATGCATTGTGGGTCCCACAGGAGCGGCACGGCTGTCCCAGGCAGTCCAAAAAAAAAAGAAGAAAAATCCCTTTTATTCTTAAGGAAAAGCAGCCTGTGTCCCAAAAAGAGATGCTTCTTCCATACAAATGAATAGGATTCTTCTGCACAGAGAAAGCTGCAGACTGGGGATTTGTTTGCAGTGACAGCTCTGTGTCTCCTAGAGCTGCACGATTCCGTCCAAAATGAGAATCACGATTTTTTTTTTTTTTTGCTTAGAATAAAAAGATCACGATTCTCGCAACGTAAAATCTTTCACATTATACAAAAAGAATTTTGCTAACTTTACTGGTTAGTTTTTTTTTAAATTCATAAAAGAAATTTTCTCAAAAAAAATTGCATTTGAAAGACTTCTGCGCAAATACGGCGTGACATAAAATATTGCAACAACCACCGTTTTATTCTCTAGGGTCTCTACTAATATATTATATATATAATGTTTTGGGGGTTCTAAGCTTCATGCACACGAGACGCCGGTGCAAACTTTGCAGAACACATGTTTTTAAAAGCCGAAACCGGCGTTTAGAAACGCCCGTTTTGCTGCGTTTGCACGCCGCGTTTAGCGGCGTTTTACCGCGTTTGCGTCTAGAAGCGTCGGCAGAGCAGAGAATGACATTTTGTGACCCAAATTTGGGGCCCCGTATCTCAGACCCACTTGGTGCTAGGAACCCCAAGGTTGGGATGCTAACACAGTGGAACTAACACTACAACATATCCAAAGCTGGGGTTCCTAGCACCGAGTGGCCCGAGATACGGGGCCCTAAAGTCGGGTCGCAAAATGTCATTCTCTGCTGCAGAAAAGTGCTTGACATTTTGCGACCCGAATTCAGGGCCCCATATCTCGGGGCCACTTGGTGCTAGGAACCCCAGCTTTGGATATGTTGTAGTGTTAGTTCCACTGTATTTGCACACCACATTTGGGGTTCCTAGCACCAAGTGGCCCCGAGATATGGGGCCTCAAAATCTGATCGCAAAATGTCATTCTCTGCTGCAGTTTACCATCATATTTCTGTGTTTTCTGGTCCAAAAAATAGGGTTCCTTTTTAAAAACACTTATAAACCTAAACGTGGTACCCGCGTTTAGCGTCTGAAACGTGGAAAACATTTGCGTCTGGACCCATTTTTTTTTTGCTTCTGGAAAAACGAGGTTAAACACAACTGCCTAAAAACGCCAAAAACGAGACTGTGTACATGGACACCTAGGATAACATTGAATGGGTTCAGGGTCAACTGTCTCTGAACACGCGTTTAACAGCGTCTCGTGTGCATGAGGCCTAAGTAATTTTCAAGCAAAAAAAAAAATGATTTTAATTTGAAACTAACAAATGTCAGAAAAAGTTTAGTGTTTAAGTGGTTAAACTTTCCTCACTTACACACAAAGTCTATTCCATTGACAAATTGTTACAATGTTTAGACTTTAGTTCAACTGCTAAAGAATGTTGTGATTCTTGGTAGACTGCCCGGGTTTTTTTCTTCCTTTTTTTTGATGGCTGTGGCTTCAGAAGAGCAGAAAGAATGAAACAGTTTTTATCAAGATCGCAACGGGGAAAAAAAAAAATAGCGATAACGATTCTTGACGCTTAATCGCTCTACTGTTTTCCTGATCTGTTAGGGCGCGGTGCATGGGGGAGGAATTGGGTGTAATAGACCCCCCCCCGCCGGATATCTCCATAAAGGTGCCGTCACTGCAGAATACTAACCACTTGCCCTCCTCCGCCCCTGATACAGGGCGGCTTCCCTGTGCAGAATCGTGTGTGTGTGTGTGTGTGTGTGTGTGTGTGTGTGTATATATATATATATATATATTGGAACCTCGGATTGCGAGTAACGCGGTTAACCATCATTTCGCAATACGAGCGCTGTATTTTTAAAAATCGTAACTTGGTTTGCAAGTGTTGTCTTGCAAAACGAGCACGATTCAGGCCAAAGCGTGTGCCAGTACTGCGTTTGGCCTGTGGTGGGCGGGGGCGCCAGAGCCGAGCAGCACCGGTTGGCGCCGTTTGGAAATGCACGGAAAGGCCCGAGGACAGCTCGGCTGACCTAGGGAACGAAGTCTTTCCGAGATTAGCCAAGGTGTCCTCGGGCCTTTCTGGCGGTTTCCAAGGCTCTCCGGCGCCCCCCCCACCTCTGACCGCATGCGGTATTGCATGCCATTGAAGTCAATGCGGAACAAGTTATTTTCGTTTCCATTGACTTCAATAGGGAAACTCGCTTTGATATGCGAGTACTTTGGATTACGAGCATTCTCCTGGAACAGATTACGCTCGTAATTCGAGGTTCCACTGTACATGATTCTGCACTTCGGCCTGCAAGGGAGGGGCGCATGCGTGCCGTTTCTGCTGTAAATATTGACAGCAGAAGCCGATCTGCCCCGGGCAGTCGATGTCCTCCGGTCCCCGCCGGTCGTCGGTAATACACACAGAACTGAGATCTGCCTAGGGGAAAAAAAAATTAAAAATTAATCTCTTCCCTAGCTGTGTACACAAAAACACTGGCTAGGCACACATTTAACCCCTTCCCAGCGAGTGTCATTTTTTTTGTTTATAACGCAAAAAATGCAGA